>CAIGRN010135751.1:0-10113 GCA_903798345.1 Fraxinus anomala
CAACGTGTACAACATTGATTGATAACATCATATTTGACATCACCATATCTATCTATTTTAAAGAACAATTTTCTACTTCGCATTTTAGGATTTTGACAACACATGGTTGTCACTTATTGTTGTGAGCTAATGTTGTATATTTAAATTTATTCATTGTTGAGGTGTACAGTAGGGGAAGCGGAAAATGGTGATGGCGGAGAATGATGATGGTGGATTTTCGTTGGAACCAACTCGGCTATTGACCCGTCATTTCATCAAATGAGTAAAATAACGGAAATGATGAAGTTTCTTTCCTATCTTCACTAGGTTAGGGTATTATATTGTCTCAAGTGCGGAGCACAATTGAAAGCATTCAGCGATCCCTAATGGATCTCCTTTTTGGTGGGCACTTCCATCTCTATTTGGCTCAAGAATCACGAGTCTTGGATCATTCAACCAACTCCTTAATAACTTATGTGAGCATTTATAATCAACCAATTGAAAAGTAGTTCTTGAAACGATGAGGGCAGAATAGAGACAAAAATCATGGAATTATCAACAGCTATATCTTAACATGTTCTTAACAGTTCAAACTTTGCAAAATCATAACTTTAACCAGTGGCATTAGTTATACTTCAATTTTTATCAAGAAACAAAATTGGCACTAATATAACTAATGCCACCGGTTTTGATTTTGTAAACTTCGAATTGTTAAGAAACATGGTGAGAGATAGCCGCCGATAATGTCATGATTTTTGAAACTAAATGGCACTAGTGTGATCGGTCTTTTTATCTACTTAGCAATGGTTTGACAAAGCTTTTGCTAAATTCAATATAATTCTGCAACTACGCAGTAAACCAAATAAAAGATAGAAACGTTCTTACATACGAACAGTAACCTTTCAACAATACATAACTACAATTTATAAATTTTTACTAGCAAAACTATCATACTACTCTTGTCGATTAGCCTGCTCTCTAAACTTCTTGTATATATCACTTCTATAAAATTTTCTAGTCCTAAGCACCAAAATGACTGAAATTACACACGCTAGCAGTGTCGCTGCCATGATTATTAGAAAAGTGAGTTTGTAACACTCCAAGCCAATGCATGTCAAGTCTTGCCCTTCTTTCCTAACGAGTCCATTAGCTGCCAATTGCTTCATAGCCTCTTTATCATATAAATAACCTGTTATTCTAACATTCAAAATATAAGTCCCAAGCGGGCTGGCCCCACCACCTAGAGTGTACAATGTAGAGTAGTATTTGAGCCCAAACAATTCTGATATAATTGCAAAAATCAACGGCCATTGGGCTCCAAAACAGAATCCCATAATCACAGAGGAGAAATATAGAGAATTTGGGACCCCCAATGCGATGAGAAGATAGCCAGTGCAAGAGAGCAGAAGTACTAATGTGAGCATTAGGGGACGTGGGAACTTGTACTTTACCAAGAAAATCTCCGAGGCAAAACCGGAGGCTACTCTTCCAAAATAATTCCATATGCTTACTAGTGACACAAATGTGGTTATGCTTTTAGTTGGATATCCTAAGGACTTACCTATTTGGCCTAGATTGTCGATTGCTGTCAATGTACCCCCAATTCCAAATGTTATGACAGTAAATAGAATTATCATATCTATGCTGAAAATTGCTTGCAATACGTTGTAATCCTCGCCTCTTTCTGGTGGTTTGAAAGGGTTGCTCCACCAGGAATCTGCCGGCTTTTGGTGCTTTACTTGATCACCTGTTGTTGGCCGAGGTTCTTCAACTGGTGGCGGATTTGGCAGTTGAGAATGAACTTTCAATTGAAGGGGATCTTTTAACTCTTGTCTCTTGCTCTTCCAGACGATGAATTCTTCTTTGATGATAACAATCAGTTGAGAAAACAATAAAATCAGCACAAAACTGGCACTTCCTGCATACGCAACTCTAGGAAAGTGAAGTCTGTTTTGTAAGATAATCAGAATCATGAGGAAACCAGCAAGACTTAGCGATACATAGAGTAGACCATAGAAGATTTTGAGCTCATTTTCTTGCCGGACAACGTTCATGAGTCGAACTGTTCGAAGGAAAATACAAGAAACAGCTGCCGGAAGCCACCCAATAAGTAAAATAAGAGACTTAGAATCCTGTCCATAAAAAGCATGGTATAACTGTGTGATAATTGCACCAATTAGGCCAACAACTCCCTTGAGAAGCCCTATAACTATTCCTCGACTCTCCGGGAAATTCTTAACACAAGTAATCAGTGCCCCAATACTGGAAAATGTTTGTGAATTTGCACCAATACATATATACAGACACATCTGCCACACATGGGGTTTGGCCGTCCGGCCAGTGATGGCCAACCATATCATGAAATAGCCGAAAAAGTTCATGATTACACCAATTGAAAGAACAACCCAAGGTGGTGAAATTTCATTGATAAGGCCAGATATGATTCCTATATTTCCGCCGAAGTCTTTGAAGAATCCTATGAGGTTTAAGGTTGTCTGGTCATAACCTAGGGATGATTTGATGTCGCCAGAGTAGAGGCCGAACATATAAGTTGCACCAGACATTCACATGATTAAGAGGGAGGCAAAAATCATGAACCACTGGCCGGTGAGCACTCGGAAGGTAAAGCTTCTCGAGGCTCTCCAACCACCGCCACCACTACTGAATTCACAGGCAGGCATGTTGTGTTTTGTTAATTTGTTTTTCTTGATCCTTCTTCCGAAGAAATACACACACCATAAAAGATTAGGATGTCCAATGTAATGATTAAAGGCATGAATCAGTGACCCATTAGGGAGCATTATGGGGTGCTCTGTTCAATATGCAACTCCAGCCAAACAAATGGAATTAACAGTTCTGCTTGGTGTACTTTCATGGAGACAGTTTTTTCGATATTATGTGACGCTGCACATAGTTTTGTAATAATATTTAAAACAATCAATGACTTCTATTTTTACACTCCACACAGTGTCAACCATGATGTATACAAAGAATGTATAAGTAGAATAATTCTAGAATTAAATTACTTATACACTCTTTATGTACAATAAGTCTGACATTCCAAGATGTGTTAAAATTTATGACATTAATTGTTTAAAGCTTTGTTAAAATGAATATATGAAAAGTTGCCGTCTCATAATAATGTCAAACTTGACATACGTGTTGCAAAATCGAAAGAAATATCAGAGTTTAGATTTAATGTTGGTATAACATCAACATGTGGGGTGAGTTGGTTAAGACGTAAGAGGTACAATTAAATATTAATGTGGGTGAGTTTAAGTTATATTAAATAATACTTTCATCGTCCCACAAAAATAGACTTACTTTTATTTTTATACAAATTAAAAAAATATAATTAATACAGTTGAAAATATGATTTTTCTGATTTTTTTCTAATGTAGATCTACATTAAATAATAGTTTAAATAAGAGTGGTTCATATTTATTGATAGAGCAACGATATTTATCACCATTGGTGTGAAACACCAAATTAAATGATATATTCATTTAAATGCAAAATTACACGACTCATTTGATTGAACCAATAAAATATAGTCATCTAAAATGGTGCTAAATAACATATTTTTATTGATAACAAGACACATTAATTTAGGCATATTAGAAAACTAATAAATCAATTATACTCTCAAGTAGTAATATGAGAAATTTAGTAGTAAACACAAGAAAAATCAATATTTTCTCTCTTTAATTTTGCTGTCTCTCGACTATATGCAGCAGATAACTCACTGCTTCTCTATTTACCCCCTCTGCAATTGTTTACTTTCTCTTGGAACTGTATTATCTATTTATAATGAAATATTATTGCATACTTCATTAATTACGGCACCACAATTTCAACATAAGTAATAAAAGTTGGCCACATTTCGAAGCTAAAGTTGAACGATCGAAATCTCCTTTAGGTTCCTTTGTTGACGAATGCCTTTTTTTTCTTCTCTAAGGTCTACAACAAACAAATGTGAGAGGTAGGATTCAAACTTAGGTAGAAAAAAGTCAATGGATTTAAATCTGTCGCTTTTGACCACTTGACCACTCTCCTCTTCCCCGAAAATTTGTGAATCTCATTAAATATGTGATTAAAATTAAGATTTAACCCATTAAAAAGTTTAGTTTTAACATTTGTAATCAAACAAACGCTTAGTGTGTCATTTTGATAAATCTGAACATCAAATCAGCATATACAATACATTTCAGATTCACATGCAAATGATTTGCATTTATTCATATAATTCTGCATCTATGCAGTACAAATAAAAGAGAACCGAATAAAAGATATAAAATGGTTACAGTTCTTAAATCTTACATACAAATGATAACCTTTCAACAAAATATAAATACAATTTATATAATTTTACAAGCAAAACGATCATACTACTCTTGTCGATTAGCTTGCTCTCTAAACTTCTTGTATATATCACTTTTATAAAATTTTCTAGTCCTAAGCACCAAAATGACTGAAATTACACATGCTATCAGTGTGGCGGCCATGATTATTAGAAAAGCGAGTTTGTAACACTCAACGCCAATGCATGTCAAGTCTTGCCCTTCTTTCCTAACGAGTCCTTTAGCTGCCATTTGCTTCATAGCCTCTTTATCATATAAATAACCAGTTATTTTAACATTCAAAATATAATCCCCAAGGGGGCTGGCCCCACCCCCTAGAGTGTACAATGTAGAGTAGTATTTGAGCCCAAACAATTCTGATATGATTGCAAAAATCAATGGCCATTGGGCTCCAAAACAGAACCCTATAATCACAGAGGATAAATATAGAGAGTTTGGGACTCCAAATGCGATAAGAAGATAACCAGTGCAAGAGAGGAGAAGTACTAATGTGAGCATTAGGGGACGTGGGAATTTGTACTTTTCCAAGAAAATTTCTGAGGCAAAACCGGAGGCTACTCTTCCAAGATAACTCCATATGCTTACTAGTGACACAAATGTGGTTATGCTTTTACTTGGATAACCTAAAGCCTTACCAATTTGGCCTAGATTGTCCATTGCTGTCAATGTACCCCCAACTCCAAATGTTGTGACAGTAAATAGAATTATCATATCTATGCTGAAAATTGCTTGCAATATGTTGTAATCCTCACCTCTTTCTGGTGGTTTGAAAGGGTTGCTCCACCACGAATCTGCCCGCTTTTGGTGCTTTACCAGATCACTGGTTGTTGATGGCTGAGGTTCTTCAACTGGTGGCGGATTTAGCAGTTGAGAAACAACTTTGAATTGAATGGGGTCTTTCAACTCTTGTCTCTTGCTCTTCCAGACATTGAATTCTTCTTTGATGATGACAGCCAGTTGAGAAAACAATAAAATCAGAACAAAACTGGCACTTCCCGCATACGCAACTCTGGGAAAATGAAATTTGTTTTGTAAGATAATCAGAATCATGATGAAACCGGCAAGACTTAGAGACACATAGAGTAGCCCATAGAAGATTTTGAGCTCATTTTCTTGCCGGACAACCTTCATGAGTCTAACTGTTCGGAGAAAAATACAAGAAACAGCCGCCGGAAGCCACCCAATAAGTAAAATAAGAGACTTAGAATCATTTCCATAAAAAGCATGGTATAACTGTGTGATAATTGCACCACTTAGGCCAACAAATCCCTTGAGAAGCCCTATAACTATTCCTCGACTCTCCGGGAAATTCTTAACACAAGTAATCAGTGCCCCAGTATTGGAAAATGTTTGGGAATTTGCACCAATACATATATACAGACACATCTGCCACACATGGGGTTTGGCCGTCCGGCCAGTGATGGCCAACCATATCATGAAGTAGCCAAAAAAGTTCATGATTACACCAATTAAAAGAACAACCCAAGGCGGCGTAATTTCATTGATAAGGCCAGACATGATTCCTATATTTGCGCCGACATCTTTGAAGAATCCTATGAGGTTTAAGGTTGTCTGGTCATAACCTAGGGATGATTTGATGTCGCCGGAGTAGAGGCCGAACATGTAAGTCGCACCAGACATGGACATGATTAAAAAAGAGGCAAAAAGCATGAACCACCGGCCGGTAAGCACTTGGAAGGTGAGGCTTCTCATGGCCCTCCAACCACCGCCGCCGCTACTGAATTCACCGGCGGCCATGGTGTGTTCTGTTTTTCTTAATACTTCCGATGAAAATTGAGATACACGGAGCAAAGCAAATATCTGAGTCTGGATTTTACTGTATCGTTGACTATCTTCTAAATTAGCTTTTCTGTTTCGTTGTCTTGTTCACTGTCCTCCCAATCAAATTTATACACATCATTTTAATTCTGAGGTGTCAAAACTTTATTGGAACAAAACTTTTCTAATTTATACACGTCACTGAAATTATGAGGTGTCGAAACTTTATTGGCACAAAGTTTTTTTTTTTCTTTTTAAGTTTTCTTATGAATAACACTACTAACCCAATGAAGAATAATTCTTGCCGTACATAAAATTTCGTACATATGGGTGTTCACACCTTCACGAAGTGCGACCCACTTTTGATATCTTATAAATTACAATGTATTCCTTTTTATCTATTAATCACTATTTTAAACTTCCCATAAGTGCACTGTATCTTTCATTTCAAAATTACAAAGAATTTTAAAATTGATTAGAGCTCGTTTGACAAGATTTTTATAAAGTTAAAACTTTTTATGAGATTTAAAAATTACTTTTGAATTTAATTGAATAATTTTTTAAAAATACTTTATCTGACTAAAAGATATTTTAGGGAAAAAAAAAAAAAAAAAGCCTTTGTTTGGCCCCGATTCTCACCATATTTTAAGTAAAATTTGGACAGTTAAAAAGTAGGTGGACATCTTCTAACCGTATTATTTTGACTCAAAATTAGTTAAATTGCCTTAAATGTCGTCTTTTAAAATTAATGTATTAAATGTCAAAATGGTATAAATGTAATTTTGTAAAATCTATTCAGAAGGTGCGACCGTCAGATTACTGCATAACGGTAAAAAAAAATTTGGTGAGTATCGACCCTAGCATGCGCAAAATAATCTAAAGTCACTTTTTTGAAAAAATTCTTCTACAAAGAAACTTATCAAACGAGCGTACTACTTGGACTAAAATGATCACTTATTCAAAGAGTGATGTTGGACTACTGTGGATGCAAATTTGACTTTTCCATTTCAATTATTGATTCCTAGAAATTATACATGTCCTGGTTAAGTAGTTGTCACAAATTGCCAGTTTTGCGGGTCTTTCATTAGGTGGATTGAGATTTTTCTTCCATTTCCGTTCAACTTTATGATTTCAAGAACGTTGATTTTCAGCATGAGTGATTGTTCTTCTTCGATTTTACTATTCAGTCTGAGGACAAACAATTAATATGTTCCATTTATTGAACATAATTCTAAGATCGGTCCGCGACTCTTAGATGCCAAAGGCAACCTGATAAGTAGCGAATTTGCAATATTCGTTTCTTATTTCGTATATGTAATATTGTTTTTTTTTTTTTTGAAGAAATAATCGAAACCTAATTATCAAACAAAGAGAAAGTTGTAACAACATTCCAAGTTCTCAATCACGTGCAATCGCGACTTGTTTACTGAGTACTTTATTGGCTGCATGTTCCAAAATCTCAAAGTTAAAATAAAATGAAATTAATCAATGTTGTTTTGTTTCATCACCATGATATATAACTCGAGTAATGTTATATAGGTGATCTTTAACGGACAATAAATTTTAAGTTCAATAAAATTCCATATTTATCTATAATGAAAAGAGTTATTCCCTAGTACAGATAGCACATGTAACGCTGGTTTTATTTTTCTTTCTTTATTTATTTTTTATTTTTTGTCAACAGTAAGTGAAAAATGGTCAAGTGTCCCTCCTGTAAAAAAATGTGTCAAACTCCCCCTACACACGTAACATCACTCTAATGAAAAAGATTTTAAATGTTTAGAATTCTAGGACAGAACGGGTGAAGCTAGGTTGGACAAGTATAGACCAGCCACCATGATCATATGGACTTGTTTATCAGTCTCTCTGACGTTTGCTCTTGATTTCTGAATACACCAATCTTTCAATTATGAATTCTTTCTCGAGAGATGCTACATGTATAGCCAAGTTTTACAACTTAGTGTACAACCCTCTCACAATAGGGGGCCCACATTTTTTTTTTATTGGGCGTAAACCCCCCCTATTGTGAGGGGGTTGTAATAGCGAAATTGTTCTTTCTCTACCTTTAGGGACCCTACTCATCCAAGTCAATTTCCAACCGTGGCCGACGTTTGATTTTATTCTTGTCCTTTTTTAACTCCCTCTCTTAATTTATCAAATTTTAAATTCTTTATATAGTGATATAAGAGTTTGCAATCTAGTAACTAGAGATTCTGAGTTTCAATGGAGAATCTATTAGAAATAAAGTGATACCAATTTGTTCTGATACCATTTGTTAGAAATTGAGGTAATTATTATGAATATTAAAGACGAGATAATGTACAAGATGAAAATAACAATCATATAGACTAAAAGAATCAATACAAACAAATGTCTAACACAATGCAAAATCCTATTACAATAGGTAAAATCAATAACGAAGTAGTTGAGTTGAAATAGGAGTCGAAAACACTACCAACTCCAAATAGAACTCTCAATTAATTTTTCAATAGAATTCGGGTCACACCAAAATTCTAACAAATCTCAATTTTGACATGAATTTCAATGCAATGAATGAAACTTCAAAAATTCTTCACCTAGAGACGAATTCCATTATCCCTACTTTATAAAAAAAGGGAGTGAGGAATCTATTGTAGATGCAACAGTGTGAATAAAACGGCGTCGTTTTTGTTTGTACATTTTCTCCTACTTTTCTCCATTTCTTTACGTATCATCCATGCCTCTTTACTTCTTCTCACATGCTTCTCTCTCTCATCACTTCCGAACAAATTACATCAACTAGAATTCTTTTTCTTCTGCTATTTTTTTGTGTATGTATTCTACTTCATGTTGAATAATGGCAATATATTTTTGTAGGTAGCGAATGGCGGTGGTGTTGAAGGCAAAAGACGTCCAGGAATGGGCTTATAGAAGAGAAGGCGTTGTGAATCTGGTTCTTGCTTATTTTGGAAAATCTCCTCATTTTGTGTGTTTTCTTCTTCTCTTTTTTATTCTTACCTTTTGTTAAGTCGACTAATTTTTGGTTTCATTTTTCTTAGCCTAATTGGTTAACACTTGTTCAAACTTCAGATACTTTCGTTTAGCATTATGCAGACCCACGGTGATCTCTCTCAAAAGTTGTTCCCAAAGTTGTTTCCGGTTTCCGTTCATGACTATTCAACTAAAAGGCCGCGTTCTAATGAGTAATTCGTCCGAGTGGTCGAAATCAAGATCCAGTGTGCCCGGACGAGGAAGATGACAATGTTTTATTTCTTTTATTTATTTAATATCTTTATGTAAATAACTTGTCTTTGTTCTGTGTATATTTTGCAAGGAAATGGTGGAAAATAAGGGGATGATGTATATGGGGTTTATGTTGTTGTACGAAAACATGTTTCGCTTTTAAAACTATCGCAGATATACGGTTCGTAACAAGTAATAAAGTGAAATTTAAAGTTCCGAATATCGTCCCACGAAGATTGATTTAGTTTAATTCTTATTACCGAAACCTTAACCGAATCTATGTAATTTCAGATGATTGTCAAAACTTATGACTAAACTGTGATTACGTTGCAATTTAAACTAACTTTATTAATTAAATGCAAATAAATGTTTTCTTATGAATTATAAATGAGCACTAGGATCACGAATCCTCATGCAGTGCTCATCTTGAATTTAGTTCTATTGACAACATGCTTGATAATTTGAAGAATTAATGATCCCAACCTATCCAAAAATCTCTCTCGAGAATTGTTGAACATATTCATGTAAACCACCCGACTATATCTCTATGACGAATACAAATTCACAAGAATGCATATAGTTTTATGACCACTTTAGAAATTCACGCAAAGTATAGGGGTATATCTCTATCCCCTATCGAATCCTACGATGATTAATACGTTGTCAAATTTATTCCCCTTCTCTCGAATGCATGAAATAGATCACTACATATACAATCACATGCATAATAATTGTGGAAATGTTAAATGAATAAAAATCATTCAAAACTCAA
>CAIGRN010135767.1:0-10997 GCA_903798345.1 Fraxinus anomala
AATTTAAAATGGTCCCAACATTTTTTCTATTTTTTTCCTTTTCTCTTCCCACTTGTATCGAGAATATTTAATGTAGGTTCTTTATCTTATTCCAAATCAATAAGAACACTAGGATCAACATCAACATCAACACCATCCAAAATCAATTGGATGACTACCTTCATGAATATCAAAATCTTGAATAGTTTCTGGAATGGGTAATTCATTTAGACCGGCGAATTCATTCCCAAATTGAGTTTGGGCAGGTGTTTCACCTCCGACACCGAAGAAGTTTTCAACAAACGATCGTGAATCCATTTGTGAATAATAGAAATGGAATGTTGAAGACTTGAAGTAGAATATAGAAATGTAAAATTGAGAAGTGAATAAAAATTATATAGTAGTGTATAAAATGAATTGTAAAATCAAGTAATAATGTAAAAAAAAATGTAGAAGATGATTATAGAATGAATAAATGAANATAATAATGTAAAAAAAAATGTAGAAGATGATTATTGAATAAATGAATGATATTGTTGATATTGATTTGTGAATTGTAGAGAGTAGAGTAGAGAATGAGATATTGACATTGATAGTAAGTTTGGTGAGAAAAAAAGTTGTAATAGAGGTATTTATAGGGGAAGAAAATTAGAAAATGAAAAGAAAAATTATAAGTGAGCAAACAGTCAATAAAAAACTGAATTTTTCAACGACCATTCCATCACTTTTTCTTTTTCTTTTTTTTTTCCTTTTTATTTTTTTATATATACGAGCCACGAGCCGAGTAGCTTGTGGCTTGTAATAAACGTGGGCTCGTCGAAACGCTGCTCATCGAGCGACTCGTCGAAATGACGAGCCGAGGGAGCCGGCTTGCTGGCTCGTGCTCAGGCTCGTTTTTCGAGAGCCAAGCGGTCGGGTCAACAAGTCGCTCGACTCGATTGCGACTTCTAATTTTGCCTTTGTTTTATTATTTTTCCAAATAAAAACCTTCCAAATTCTTTTAATTCCTGATATTCATTTGATTATGTCTCTGTTAATTGAAAGATTACCAATTGGGTTAATGGTGGTTAACGGCATAAATTTTGGTCTATTAATTCTCCATTACAGCCTATTTATTTAGTCATCTCCTCCCTTATAGACACACGAAAATTTCTCTTCTCTGCATAAAATTTTATCTCCTGTCTACATACATAATTTTCACTTTTTGTCAAAGATCTAGGTGATGATAGTATTTAGATACTAAGTTAGTTCGTCGGAGCAGCATTTGCAGTGCTCAAAAATCTACTGATTTTTCGTTTTATCCTGAAAAACATATGCTCGAACTAAACCTCAAGCACGAGGGGGGCGAATCTATTTTAAGGAAATTGTGTTTGCACAGCTTCAATTTGAATGTTCATTCGCTCTTTTGTTATTCCTGCATCTTTAGATTACTTTTTTTGTTTTTAATATAATTAATAAAATTATTTTAAACTACAATATTTTGGCTAACAATTAATTCCCTACAACTTATATAATCTTGACTTGTTGTATATATGTATTACCCCCATCTGAAGCTGAATAACTAGATTGGGATAAAATGATCTTTGGCTCTTCTAATTATTTTTACACGTGCGGCTCGCATTTTCTTAAATAGTTTCTTCGTGATACCTTTACAAAATTAATGAGTCAAATGTCCCCAAATATTTAGCACAGACTCAAACTATTCACTAAAGAAAATACTAAAGTGGACTCATTAACAACCTATTTAATAAGGTGACGAATTCCGAATGTAGAAAATTAGCATAGAGAAATTGATGGATACGATATACTCATCGAAACAAGAGTAATTTTAAATGCCTCTACAATCAATAGAGATCCCGATTATTGGGAAAATGCTGAAAGTTTTAAACCAGAGAGATTTTTCGATAGTGATATTGAATTCATAGGACCAAATTTTGAATTTATTCCTTTCGGTGGAGGAAGGAGGACATTCCTAGGTATATCATTTGGTTTGATCAGTGTTCAGTTTCTTCTTGCTCAACTACTCTACCACTTCAACTGAAAATCTAGATATGACTAAGATACTTGGAAGCACTACTCAAAGGATATCCGAATTGTATATGGTTCCTACTCGTTTAATCAATGTTACTGGCTAGAAATTCGATTTACCTTCCCTTATTCGTTGTAATAAGTTTTGTTCTATCCTCTACCTCTGTTTTACCATAAGAAATGCAATCATATGGGATACTGAATTAAACATATATGCAATCGGTTAAGTACAAAAACATCATTTAAATTTCAATAGTAAAAACACTGGAGCCGGAGGATTAAACCCTAGATCTTGGTTTCTAATTTCTAATCTTTGTCTGAATATGAAGCATGCAACATTGTATAAAAGTGGACTAAAAATAGAATCTCAGTTCCATATTCATCCAATATCAGTGAAGTTCTTAATATCTTTTCAGACTTCGGGTTCCACAAGCCCTAATTGTCCAGCCCGTGTCATGTTAAATCCGGAATAAATTTAGAGAGTGTTTGAGCCACATTATTTTGAAAGAATGTATTCTAAAATAGTAGATTAATGGAGAATATGTAGTTGAAAAAGAAGAAAAAGTTATTGATGTGATGGAAAATATTATTTTTTTTAAAAATGTGTATTTGAAAATGAGTAGAAGAATAAAAATAAAAATTTTAATGTGTACCAAACAGGGGCTTAGATGTTACTCTTCAACTCAATTGCATCAACATACGCACCAACTCCATTCAATAAAGGTTTAAAATATACAATTCCGCATGAATTTACAATTGAATAAGAATTTATTGGGAAAAATTTGACAAAGACATGCTTGAAATAGTATTTTAAGCTACGTAGAAAATCATGCGAGAGATTTAAGTTGAAAATTCATTAATGGTAAACTAATAAAATATTAATTTAAACAGCGGTGTCGAGTTTACATATCAACCACCAGTTATGAGTTATATCCCTGGTACGATGTCGTATTCGGAGCCTTTCCAAAATCAACATCCCGCGTTTTATAAGTCATTTTCATCATTACATGAGAAAAAAATTTGAATTCGGACATCCATACGTTGATATCAAACAAAAGTCGATACACAAACTTTTTCTCTCACAAGAACAAGAAAAATAACCCTCTTACCCTTGCAATGATCCTTCTATACTAAAATCGTAATCTTTATCCCTCAAAATTCCTAGTTAAAAAATGATCAAAAAAATTGAAATTCACGAGAAGAAATGGGTCAAGCAAGCCTGCAACTCGCTACAGTAATAGCTTAACTAGCTTCACAAAATCCGACCCTCCTCCTCTACTGAGTTGTCGACCTGACGCACCATCACAAATAAAACCACCAACTAGATTAATCTCAATTCCATGGTCAAAAAATTGGTCGACAACAAGAAGGCCAAGAATTTTAATAAGGATGTGAAATTCATTGTGGCCACGAATGTTTTAGCTGAGTATTTGAAGAAGAATGCGAAGAAGGGTACATATCTAAGTGGGTTGCACACGAAGTTGTTTAAGGGATCATTGGGGTCAGCAGGATAGGCAAAAAAAGGAGAGGAAAACTCGAAGAAGGCATTGACTGATGTCAAAGAGAATACGAAGACTTTGGCTATGGTTTTGAGTGAGGGAGAGAGCTTTTGAGTTTGAGTAAGGAGCACGAGGATCATATTGCTAAACTCAAGTTGTTACTTGAGGATAAAAACAGAGAGGTAAAAAAAAATTTATTTGAGTGGAAGAATTTTATTAGTTAGCATATATTTTTTTCGACTAGATTTTATGTGCATTTTAAGGTTGAACTAGTTGTGTTTGGATAGAATGGAGAATTAATTCAAGATATCAAAGTGATTTTATAACTTGCAATTTGTAAACAGATCAAAAGTTTAGGTATCATTTGTGGCAAATTTATAGAAATTTTGAATGCCTGTCAAAATTCCGGTTCCTTAGGGAACGAAGTTTAGAATCAACAAGGGTTCGTAGAACGAAGGTTGTGTACATTTAACGTTTTCTCCAATTTTGTCCATCAAATGTAACAGTAATGTTAATTTTATGAATTTTTTTTATGATGTTACGTTTATGAATCTTCAACGGCTTTTCAGCAGACAAAAATGATTTCTTGTTTGTGTTCACATTGAGAAAAGTATTGAATGTGATTAATATTGCACCGTTTGATTATTTGATGATACTCAGAAAAGACGTTTTATTTGTGGTGTTTTCTTCTCTATTAAGTAGATTGATCAAGATTGATAAAACGGTAATGGAATGAGGGAAAATATTTTCTCATTGATTTGGTAGAATGTACATTCATAATATAAACAACTAAATTGAATCACGGGAGCTATAATCATAGAGCTACATAAGGAAATAATGGAAATTAGAATCAACTCTTCATAGAAAGCTTAAATCATTTAATACTCTCCCTCAAGTTGGAGCATGGAGATCTGTAATGCCCAATTTGTGAGCAAAATGAATGAGGAGGTTTCGACCAAGAGCTTTGGTAAAGATATCAGCCACTTATTGAGAAGAGAAAACATGTATCGGACGAAGGAGGCCTGAATAGTATTTTTCACGAACTATGTGACAATCAATCTCAATATGTTTGGCTCGCTCATGAAAGAGGGGATTACGAGTAATATGTAATGCGAATTCATTATTATAGAAGAGTAGCATGGGACGACTATGAAAAACTCGTAGATCATGCAATAACAATTTAAGCCAAACAAGCTCACTAGCAATAGAAGCCATGGCACGATATTCTGCTTCTGCTGAAGAATGGGAAACAACATTCTATTTTTTAGTTTTCCAAGAAATGGGACTGTCACCTAACCGAATAAAGAAGCCCATAGTGGAGCGTCGAGTGGTAAGGCAGCTGGCCCAATCAGAGTCAAAGAAGGCCGGAATCTGAAAAATCACATATAGAAGGAAATAAGAGTCCATGACCAGGAGTGCCTTTAAGATACCGAAGGACACTGAGAGCAGTCTCATAGTGTGAAGTCCTGGGAGTTTGCATGAACTGACTGAGTATATTCACAGAGAAAGCAATGTCAGGACGGGTGATGGTCAAATAAATAAGGCGTCCAACTAAGCGTCGATAAGTGTGGGGATCGAGTAAGAGGTCACCATTAGCTGGAGAAAGCTTCAAATTTTGTTCCATGGGAAAGTGGGCAGGGCGTATGCCAAGATTTCCAGAGTCGGAAAGAATGTCAAGAGTGTACTTTCTCTGGTTAATAAAAATTCCATTAGAAGAGCGGGCTACTTCAATGCCCAAAAAATACTTTAAGACACCAAGATCTTTTATCTTGAATCGATCAGCAAAGAAATGTTTAAGATCAGATAAATACTGAGCGTCGTTACCTGCCAATAAGATTTCATCAATATAAACAAGAACCACTGTAAAGGAGGAACCACATGTACGAGTAAACATAGAGTGATCAGCATGAGACTGAGCATAATCGGCTTCAATGAGGACAGAAGAGAGTTTAGAATACCAGTTCCGTGAAGCCTGCTTTAGTCCATAAAGGGATTTGCGTAAACGACAAACACAAGACTCCTCCTTATGTAAATCACCATCTAAGAAAGCATTATTCACATCCAATTGGTGAATATGCCAGTGACGTGCAGCCGCTACAGCAAGAACACATCGTACAGTGACAAGTTTGGCAATAGGGGCAAATGTGTCATGGTAGTCAAGTCCTTCAACCTGGGTATAGCCCTTGGCCACTAGCCAAGCCTTGTATCACTCAATGGAACCATCAGCACAAAGTTTAGTTTTAAAAACCCATTTACAACCAATAGGCTTCTTACCAGGAGGAAGAGAGGTGAGACTCCAGGTATGGTTAGCCTCAAGAGTCTGGAGTTCAGTAGTCATAGCGTCACGCCAATGTGGATGCTTTATAGCTTTAGAGAATCGAGTAGGGTCTGTAGTGTGAGACACAGTAGAAAGAAAAGCAAAATGTCCATTGGAAAAATGAGCATATGAGAGAAATTTAGAGAAGATGGACTGTACCTGAAGACGTGAGTGAAGCATTAGGAGGCCGAGATGTCTCTATTGGGAGGGTAGGACATATATAGTCATGTAGACGAGCAGGGCGAGTAATGGTACGATGTGGGCGAGGGTTGGGATGTGTCACTATAGGAGAGCGATTGGTCATTATAGAAGAATTAGATTGATTATCTAGAGCGATAAGGAGATCAGATGAGGATGGGATTTAGTGAAGATTATCAGGCAGAATATGAGATTCGAAAATAGGTAGAGGTACGGTGGGCGTAGTTGCAGGCAGCAAGGTAATCATTTTGAATGGAAAAATGTGTTCGAAGAAAGTGACGTCAAGAGAAATTTTGATTTTTTTAGTGTCTAGATCAAAAACCTTGTAGGCACTATGAGTAGGAGGATACCCTAAAAATATGCAAGGGGTCACCCGAGGTTGGAATTTATCACGGTTAGAAGCTAAGGTGTGAGCATAACATAAACAACCAAACACACGTAAATGATCATACGAGAGTTGTTTACAAAATAAACATTCATAAGGGGAGGTATTATCTAAACTAGGTAAAGGGGTACGATTAATGAGATAAACAATTGTCAAAATACATTCACCCCAAAACGAGATAGGGAGATTGGACTGAAAGCGAAGGCAACGAGCCACATTAAGTATGTGGCGATGCTTTCGTTCGGAAACCCCATTTTGTTGGGGAGTTTTGACACAAGTGCATTCGTACAATATACCATGATCAGCAAAAAAGTTTTGAGTGGCATGATAATGGAATTCTTGGCCATTATCAGAACGAACATGCTTTATATTGACATTAAATTGGGTATGTACCATAGCAAAGAATGTCTTTAAATAAGATAAAGTATCCGATTTTAAGCGCATCAAGTAAACCCATGTGGCACGAGAATAATCATCAACAATTGTTAAAAAATAATGTGCACCGTATACATTTGCAACATGATAGCCACCCTATATATCAATAAATATGCGATCAAAAGGATGAGAACTTTTATTCAGAATTAAATTAGAAGGAAGTCGGGTCTGTTTACCCTTGATGCAAGCATCACAATGATGTAATTTATTTTTAATAGTAATAGACTTTGGAAAATTGGAAAGAGATGGGTGACCAAGCCGTTGGTGCCATGTACTGAATGAGGGTTGGTTGGTGGCGTGTAGTGTAGTGTAGAGGTACTACATGTTTGAAGTACTAGAGACCATCTTTCTCCTCACCCACTCCAATTAGCGTCTTCATTTTGAGGTCTTGAAAAATACAGAAAGAAGGAAAAAAAAAATAACAACACAGTTTAAACTTTGTGTGAGTTTACTAACAGATAGGAGATTAAAGGAAAACTGTGGAACTGACAAAACATTGCGTAAATGAATAGCAGGGGAAATTTTCATGTCATTAACATGATGTACAGAAATAAATGCACCATTTGGCAATTGAACATAAGCAGAAGAATTATTTGGGGAGGGAGTAATATTCATTGGAAGATGGCTCATGTGGTGTGTAGCACCATTGTCAATTATCCAAGATGGAAAAGAATTCAAAGAAAAGGAATTACCAGAAAAATTTAGAGTTGAGGGTTTTAATAGTTCAAAGAGTTGAGTGCACTGCACTGCACTGCACTGGAGTGAGGCTAGGAACCATACTACCTGTTGGAGGGGAACTTGAAGAACCAGAGACTGCATTTGCTAATGATGTTGAACCTTTACCAGTACGAGTGTTCTTTTTCTTTGATGACCACCAATCAGGATAACCAATGAGTGCAAAACATGTCACGTGTGTGGCCAAGCTTGCCACATTCTTCACAAACAACAGCAGGAGCTGAAGAATTCATAAAGGGAGTGGGAAATAATGGAGCACTAGGTGGTTGACAAGTCGTGGAATATATTATCGTCGAACTTTCAGTGTTGTACTATCCACTGGATTATGGCCTGGTATATGTAAGAGACGATGGGTCTCTTCTTGATGTAGAATGGCAAAGCATTTGCTTACCGGTGGAAGGGGATCCATGGAAAGTATTTGACTACGAGTATGCTGGAATCGATCACTCAAGCCCATTAAAAATTGGAAAACACATTCAGAAGTTAGTTTGAAGATCAGTGAGATCTTTTAGAGCACCACAAGAGCATGCTTTTGATGTTTGTAAAGAAAAGAGTTCCTTCCATAATTGCTTGATTACATTGTAATATTGAGCGATGGATAGATTTTCCTGTCGAAGGATAGCGATATCACTCTTCAAACGAAAAATTCTGGGATTGTTGCTTTGCTGAAAGCGAGTCTCCAAGTCAGTCCACAGATCATGTGGGATACTACAATATATTAAATTGGCTGAGAGAGAATGATCAATAGAAGTAAGAAGCCACGAGAGAACCATGTCACTACATAGATCCCATAGTTGTGCAGCACTGTCATCTTGTTCAGGTCGTTTCAATGTTCCGAGAACAAGACCCAGTTTGTTTTTGGCATTACGGACCATGTGTATGGAGCGCCGCCAAGAAGGGTAATTATCGCCATGAATGAGGGGTTCGACTAGAGGGGATTTTGGGTGATCACCGGAATGAAGATAATATGGGGAGGAGAGATCTATAATAGCTTTGAGAAGGGAAGAATCGGTAATGGAGGCCATAGCAGGAAGAAAAACGTGGATCACCGGGAAGGAGAAAGAATCACTGCTCTGATACCATGATAAAACGGTAATGGAATGAGGGAAAATATTTTCTCATTAATTTGGTAGAATGTACATTCATAATATATACAACTAAATTGAATCACATAAGCTATAATCAAGGAGCTACATAAGGAAATAATGGAAATTAGAATCAACTCTTCATAGAAAGCTTAAATCACGTAATAAAGATATATGCATTTCTGATGATTCAATTTGAAAAAATGCATAGTTCGACCCTAACAACACATAGGGGGTGAATATGTGTCTAATACGGAATTTAACATTATTAACGAATTAAATAGCAACAAGTCACTTTTTAATTATTTTCTAGATGATTATTTAAGAAAGTCAATTTTAGTCCTAAGTTTGAACATCGTAGTTGTATAATCAATCAATATAATGAAAGCAGTAATCAACACCGGAATGATCACGAAGAAACCCAACTGGAAAAAAACTCCGGACACTTTGTTAGTCAATCCACTATAAACGAATTTAACAACTTACAGTCTACCAGACTAGACGACCCGTACTATCTGATCACCCGACTGCACTCCTTATAGCTCTCCCTAGATCTCGTGCTCTCCTCCACCAATCCTTAGCTACTGTTACTAAAGCTCTCTGTAGAATCTGCTATCCTACAGTACTCTAAGCCTTGTCAATTCGTTTATCTCTCGTGAATCACGAAGAACGACCCGTTCTTCACAAATAGAACTCTTGTCAATTTCCTTCGATTTTTAGAACACTGACCAGATGTAGAGGAAGTAGTGATTTGGTATTTGAATTATGAGATTGATGTTTTTTCTCACCAAAACCCTCTCACAGATGAAGGTTGAAAGATAAAATATATAAATTCTCTTACAGATGAAGCTCTCTCAATGATCAACCTTAATTCTCACGTTCAGATGTGTTTGGTATATATAGATAGGTTAGAAAACGAATGGGTAGGATAAAAAAGCCTTTAAATCGTGAAATAAAAATTTTCCGGACAACACTGTCGCTTGAGCTAGGACTCAGCGATAGGCTGTCGCTTGAGCGAAGGCAGGGCGATAGTTGAGCGACGGAAGTTCTATTTTTTACGCACGAGCCAATCCATGGCGACAGTCTAGCGAAAATTCAAGCCGTATTTACCTTCTTTTACCATTCTCGAACCGTAGACCTAAAAGTCCTATTTTCAAATATTTGCATATTACTCCTTGACTTTTTAAATAAATTACAATTCAGTCATTTTATTTATAGAATTGTCAATTAAAAAATATTTAAAACCTAACAAATCCCCCTTTGACATTCTGTGACAAAACTTGCTAAGTCAAGATAGTAATAAAAAAATAAAGCACAGACTCAAAACCTATGACAAGCTGACTAACTTGAACAATTCTGCAGTATAATAAGCACCTATTTCCTAAAACAAATAACTTAACACCTAGTGTAAAATGTGTGAAAAATAGTTTAAGCAGTTCATATAATCTAGGAAATTTATGAATCAATTAGACTTGTTCAGCTTTAATATGCATACTAAATCAAGACGTAGTAACAATGCAACCCAACATACCACGAAAATACATTGATACTATTAAAACATCAAACTTAATTTAGCATAACTGAAATCAAAAGTTGTAGATACATCAAGTAGATGAAAACATATACATCATGAGAAAGCAAGAATATTTACTCCATTAAAATATCAGAAAATCTCCCATTTACTGCAAACTCTCAACATTTTTATGCATGTAGTAGACAANAAAGTTGTAGATACATCAAGTAGATGAAAACATATACATCATGAGAAAGCAAGAATATTTACTCCATTAAAATATCAGAAAATCTCCCATTTACTGCAAACTCTCAACATTTTTATGCATGTAGTAGACAAATGTATCTATGTCTCTCCCCCATCAACCCATCAAACATAAAATGCAAATGCAATTAAATCTTAATTTCATTAAATGCTCCCCATGTCTTTTCTCTCCCCACTTTTTGTCACAAATGACTAAGAGTGTAATGTCAAATTAAAATTTAAACATGAATATATAACAGTCCAAAAAGCAGTTGATAACATGCACAAGCATAATTAACAAGTAGTAAATCTCCTCACATACTCAATTTAAATCAGAATGGAGTAAATCGTATAAGTGACTTGTATGTGTAAAGTGTCACTAATCCTCTGTAAGTAGGACTCCAAACCTTAATTTTGTGAGAATCGACATACTAAACATCACTGCCAATAAGAGTATTCATCTACTTATGAAAGTCAAACCATTTAAAACATATTAGGATCTTTAAAGAAACTCATTTTGTATAGATAATTTCTTTTTTCCCCTTGACTTTGATCATATATTTTTCACAATTTTGAAACT
>CAIGRN010135777.1:9906-22904 GCA_903798345.1 Fraxinus anomala
AAAAAAAAAAAAAAAAAAAAAAAAAAATAGTCGATGACATTGCATTATGTTAAATATTTGAAGATGATGCATTATATGCATAATATCTGTATATGTTTGAATACATAAAATTAAGTATTATCTTTATTATATCCTAAAAGAGGTAATTGATTATTGGTTTGGACTTTAGATAATATTGGCATGATCAACGTAGTTATCTTTAGAAATGGTTGCAGTAAGACTTTCGATAATTCTTAATAACATAAAGCTATATGTACATTGTTGTTTGACAATGTATTTAATACCCTGGCAAAAATGTAGACAGTGATGTGATAATTGTGATTAAAATAAATTGTGTAGATCTAGACAAATGAAAGATTATAAATTTTAATGTAATACATGATATACATATAGCATGGTTGTTCTTAATAATACATCTCTAATGATTTTCATTTGTCCACTGGAATTTGAAAAGTGCCAAGAACTCTTTTTTTCTCCCTTAGGAATTGACGCATGATCGGCATATCATGATTATTTATTTTTGTGCAATATGTTGATGGAATGTATTTGATAAAAATGGGTTAACAATAATAATATTAAATTTTGTATATTACAAAAACTTTTTAATACTTGTTCTGACTGGCTTGCTTTTCTTTAGTCAAAAGATTATCAAAAGCACTCTAGGTATTTGAATTAAACCTTTATTTTATATAAAGAATGTGTTTCTGGATAATGATAAAAATTAGTCCCATATTTATCTACCATTCTTCAAAAATTCTTTTTTTTTCTCTCCTTGAAAAACTTTTTTTTCAACTACATTCTCACAATAAAATATTTCACACGTAATTCAGAAATTTTACCTAGTTTTTAAAGATACATTCTCTAAAAAATCACTATTCTAAAACTCATTTTCCAAAAAATTCTTTAATTTACATCAAACAGGTGCTTAGTGTTAGTAAAATATGAAATTCTTTGAATCTTATTCAAAACTCCATAAGAGTCAATGTTGTATGATATGGACGGACAACCTTTACTATTGACAGTAATTTGTTCTTTACAAAATTAAACATGAACTTACTAAGTTTCTAAAATGTGTAAGATGATTGGTACTATTCCGATATTAGTACAATTGAATATGTACAATATTGAACTAGAAGTTCAATGAGTGAATATTATTATTTATTTGGTATGAACGCTGACCGTTACTAGATTATTAATGATGCAAAACGAAGAATTGAATAAATATTAATTGAATATCAGAAGATTCTTCAATCTAATAAATTCCTATATGATACATGTTCTTTTTATTGAAAATTGATCATATATCTTCACTAGTTAAAGTCGAGTCTATATCCCTATAAATCTTGAAAATTAATTAGGATGATACATAAAGCTACCTTACCCTTCATGTTGATCATTTGAACATTATTTGTATCATAGGTACATCTACTAGATGATTGAATTGTGTTATTATATAGTCCACAACCTCAAGTTTACAAGATTAATTTCTCAAATTTTAAACTGTAAGCATATTTCTAAGATTGTAATTGAGACATTTGTGTCTTGTTATTATTAATGAGCCTAAATCTCAAATATTTTAATAATTGCTAGTTGGGATAATTGTTCAACGTTCTATTCCTCATGGTCTACAAACTTATTCAAATGCCTCCAATCAATTACTAAAGCATTACTATTGAGAACAAAAGGTTTTCCATTTCTGCTTAGAGAATATATCTTTTTACGTGGATGCATCATGCCAATATCTTTGTTCTCCCTGCTAGCTTATACTTAGAAGACTAGTATTTTCTATCTATATATTGTTTTAATGAAATATACGTAAGTCACTCCACCACAATGCACTGAGATGAGTATTAATGAGGCTGAGAATACGTGTTTATTTGAACTCTTGAAAAGTAACTTCAACCCTAATGGATGATATTTTATAAGACGATTTGTTGACTCGCACAAGAAAATTTGAATCAGAATTTCGGAAGATAAATCATTTAAATGCATTACCAATCAAAGAAATTAACAATATCTCACACGTTGGCTTTAAATGTTCTAAATTTACATCCTAAAAGGAGACTTTCTTAATATTATATTTAATAAAATTATCACACACTTGAAGCGTGATGACATTCGATTCGAAAACAAAAATCTCAAAAAGAAAATGAAACAAATAGTAAAGATGATTTCATTGAGGAGGCATATACTCTTGTTAGGTATATGGATAAAACAAATTGTAAAATCCAAGAAGTGGTTTCGGTACTCACAATAATAAAATTGAGATATTTCAATAACTATGTATTATGGGGAAATAAATGGAATTAAAAAGAAAAAGTTGTTAAAAATACTTTTTCATAATGTAGTGCTTCATATTATGAGATACGGTGAGAATATTGATGAAAATCCATTAAAGAATACTAATGTAAAAACAATTAACCAAATAAAATGATGTGATCCTAATAAAATTAAACTTACAAGAGAAATCTGGAGTTTTTATACTTGCAGTCTAAACATCTAAAGGTTTTACTTATGTCAAAAAGGATATTTAAAAAATAAAGTTGTAATATTTAATGTATGACTCTTTAAATAATGAATTTTTTAAAGATTTGTATAAATAGATAAATTACAATGGTGGATATAATCACAAATTTATATCTTGTTATTTTGACAATACATGAAATTTGATATGTATATAATAAATGTGATTATAACCAACTCAATTGGTATGACTACTAATACTATATCTGAAGGATTTAATAAGCTTGAATTATATAATTCAAGTGATATTATCGTGAGGATGAGTAAATATGCGTTCTACTATTTTTCCATGACCAAAGGTTGTTCCATTGGATTTTTTTGAACAAATCTTTAATGAGACAACTTTTGTAGTGTATTCAAAGAAATAATGCACTCTTTTTTCATTAAAATTTTTTTCACAAGATTTTTCTAGAAAGGTTTTAATGAGACATTTTTTGTTTAATGAATGTTCATAACCTACCTAAAACACATTTACCCTCAATATAATTTTATGATTTTAGTTTCACATAGTATAACATGTATACGAGACTCCTAAAGAGAGCATCAAAATTTATTTTCAATGGACTATCATGTTAACTAAAGTCAAATTAGAATAGATAAATTTATTACACGAAGACAATGCAACTTTTATTGCACAACTCAAATGATGTTATATCAATGGAAGAAGATAAATCATATTTCTCCAAAATTATTTTATACACGAGCTTCAAAAGATGAGTGACATTGATGTTCGACAAATTCCTATAAGTAATAATGTGGCTTACTTATTTACAAAAGCATTATCGGCGGATACATTCTAGAAATTGGTACATGAGATAGAAATGTATTCATATATCTTTGTTGATCAACGCTAGGGAAGTAACAATACTCTTTTACTTTTGCTCGGATTTTATCCCATTAGATTTTCCTAGTAAAATAATAACAAGTATTTACTTCAAAAATAATTGTATTCTTTTTTCCTTCATTTGATATTTTTATCCAACTGAATTTTTATCAAATAAGATTTTTAACGAAGACACATTATGTAATTAGAAGTTCAACAGGGTGTATTTTAAATTAAATATAATTAGTGAATGATAATTTTATGTCTAGACATCCTAATTATTATTATTATAGCCCTAGTGCCCTAATTCTTTATTATAAACATAAGACGTTGATTATCAATAAAATACAGACAAATGTATTGATTTCTTTATTTTCTTATGTTTTCTCTTACGCTAAGTAATTTTTAAACTTCAATATATATTTAATTATTATTTTTATATATAGTTAATTAATTTAATTTAAAGTTAAGATTGAATGATATACTAGTCACAAATAGTGGTGAGAGTGAGTTGTATATCATATTGATTTATTCTCAAAATTGTTCTTAGCCATGTGGACTAACGAGAACCGGATAAAATTAGTGTGTAAATGTTATCAAATATTGTACTTATTTATTTAGAATAGAGTAGCTCATCTCAGTAATTAGAGGTATGGACATTCAAATGAACATGGGAAAACTTGTAAGTTGACATCCGTCATAGAGACTTCATATGGATGACTATCTCAATTTCAGTAGATTATTCTTATATGACGATTGTGAAATTGACCGTTAGACTTGAGTTCATTAAGAAATCTTGTTCGAGGATCCTCATATTTTGATGATGTTGCATATGATTCCTATTAGGGATTACTAAGGTATGATATGAATTACATGAATATTCATTGAGGATCAAGATGGAATTCATCATAAATAGTAAGGGAATAATGTACTGTTAAATGATAAAATTCCACGTCGGTTAAATACTGAAAAGTAAACCAAGGGTTTGGGCTACTCCTCTTAATAAAGTTGATCATTTAAAATGGAACATCAAGTCTTAATATAGTATCAGAGTCTATTAAATTCGAACGAGCAATTTGATCCGATTAAGACTCAAAAAATGAGAACGCGAATTTCAATATTGGTTTACTTAAACGAGACACTATTTTGGGGGAGGCATGCTAAGTGATAAATCCCACATCGATTAAAGATGAAAAATATAGACCAACTTATAAGAATTTGTTTTACTCTTCTTAATAAGGTTAACCTTTTAAGATAGAACATCAAATCTTAATATGTTAGAAGATAAATTCAACATCGAATAAAGATGAAAAATATAGTCCAATATATAAGAGTTTAAACTATTCTTCTTAATAAATTTGATCTTTTAAGATGAAATTCCAAATTTTAATATGGTATCAAAGTCCATTAAGTTCTAACGAACAATTCGATTCGATTAAGATTAAAAAAAAATAAGCACTCGAATTTCAATATTGATTTACTTAAACAAGCCAATATTTTGAGGGGACATATTAAGAGATAATCTCATATCAAATAAAGATAAAAACATAGACTATCTTATAAAAGTTTGGATTATTCTTCTTAATACAATTGAATTTTTAAGATGAAACCCTAAATTTTAATATGGTATCAAAGCTCATTAATCTCAAATGAGTAATTTGATTCAATTAAGACTCAAAAAATGAATATACGAATTTCAAGATTGCTCTGTTCAAACGAGCCACCATCTTAAGAGACATGTTAAGGGATAAAATCTCACAGCGATTAAATATTGAAATGTAGAACAATATATCAGGGGCTTAGACTACTCTTCTTATTAATGTTGATATTTTAAGATGGAATCTCAAATTTTAATATATACATTGTAAACTAGAGTATTGATGATGCAAGTCCTTGGCTATTGTGGGGTTGAGATTCGAGAAGGGTTTCGAATACAAATCGATAAGTCAATAGCTTAGAGTGACAAATAACATAATTGATCGAATGAGATTAACACTAATTTTATATCTCTTGACTAATTGGGGTATAATTGATGGAGGAAATGTATTTCAAGCTAACGGTGCCTTTTGTTAGGACATTTGCCTAAAAATGCCAAAATAGAAGGGCTTCAATTGAAATAAAGAACAAAATAAGGGTCATCAAAATATTTCTCATGAAATTATCCGGCCCTTTTGGTGTTTTGGAGCCAAAGATGCCATAATATATTGATATTAAATGGTAGAAGGAAAATGTAAAGGTTTCCAAATAATCACATTGCGCGCTGCGCTGCCAAAATGATAAGCGAAATTAGTAGTATATTTTAAGTTAAGTGGTCAAAGGATTTATGAGGAGAAAACTGTAAATGTAGTGCATTTTATGTTTTCTTGATTTCTTTGTGGTTTTGTGTGGTAAATTGTAGGTTATATTTTTCTGAAAATACATGGGGATGAACGTTGAGCACCAGTGTTTATATTATACTAAGCTTCGATGATAGACATATTAATTCATTGATAAATAACAAATTTAATTTAAATATTCTGACATACCATAAATTTATATTAGCTTGTGATTAACAAATTTAATTTAAATGTTACTTGTACTTAGTATAAGATGAGAATAACCATTCATTAGATCATTTCTCTAAATAATTAGCTTCAAAATTAAAAATAACAAGTCAATTTTACTAGCAAAAAATTATAATTCTGGTGCAGTGTGGAATTGGTGCTTATTTTATTTATTTCCTCTTTATTTAGTTTTATTATTTAATTAAAAATATAACCAGGGTTGTTTGGTCATTTTTGTCTTTAGGGCTTCTCATAGAATTTTTAGTATTTAAACAATAGTTAGGGCTTCTTTGTAGTTTGGTTGCTCATAAACAAAAATGAAAGAATTTTTCAGTTCTTCAAATTATTTAGTATTCTTAGCAAATCAATGAATGTTTGATGCTAAAATTCTCGGTATTTTAGAAAATCAATGAGTTTGTTTTGGAGTGCTATTCATATTATCGCATTATTCACTAAAACAATTTACATTGTGAACTTCCTAGCTCGAGGAGCTTAAAACTGTTAGGTTCGAACATTTAGTCAAAGTATTAGGGCTATCTAGTGAGATCGAACACTCTTGACAACTTTGAACTGTATACAAACTCGAGGAGCTTGAAACTCTAAAGCTCAATTAGCAAGCTCGAGCAACGTAGGAAGATTTTTAGATTACCAAGTTACAAACTCGATGAGCTTGAAACTATAGAGCTCAATTAGCAAGCTCGAGCAGCTTGAGAAAATATTGGATTACCAAGTTACAAACTCGAGGAGCTTGAAAAATTCTTTGGGGGTAATGTGACCGAATACTATAGCTCAGGATTGTGAAAGTAGAATGTGTGTTCGGTGTTATTCTAATGTAAAGTAACGAACACAATAGAGCTACATGCCCAAGCATATTAGATTTAGTGACTATCCCCGAGCAACCTAGGAGATCCAGCAATCCCGAGCATTGATCTTGGAAGCGTTGATAAAAGGGTTGTTCGAGAAGACAGATCGAGTAAATGCCTTTTGTATTGGGCAGGGTTTTGATATGTTTGCATGGGGCAAGGATTTGGGGTGCTTGTACTGGGCATGACTTTGATGTGGTTCTTTGATGTGGTTCTTGCACAGGGCAAGGATTGGAGATAGCATTTGAGATGGAAAAAATAAACTTTATTGGGATAAGATCCCGTCTTTAACTAATCAAAATAAACTCATCCCACATAAAAAGTAAATATGGACACGCAAGCCTGACCAACTAGAAGGTAAAAAGACGCAGGGCATGAAAGCCTGACAAAGGCAACCATGATAAAAAGAAAATAACAAACTACTAAGTAAAAGTATAGCAAACTATTGGTAATAAATCTTCAAATTATCAACATTCCATGGTCTGGGGAATGGTCTTCCTGAGGTATATCTTAGGCTATATGCTTCCTTACAGACTTGTCATGTGACCTCAAAAGGTCCTTTCCAAACTGGTCTAGCTTACCAGGGACGTGTCCTGTAGCTTTGGCTCTTCTTGATACAAGGTCACCAACTCTAAACCTTTTCGATCTTACATTATTATTGAAGTGTTTGGCTATTCAGTTTGATAAGATTCAACCTTTATGGCATCTTGTTCCTTTACTTCTTCAAGAAGGTCTAGGTGCTCTGTCATGTACTTCTTTGTTTCGGGGCTCAAATCTCTTGAGGCTAGCTAGTCTGACTTCAACTGGAAGTATAACTTATAAATTGAATGCCAACATGAAGGGGGTCTTCCCTATCGTGATCTTGTGAGATGTTCTATATGTTCAAAGGATATAGGGTAGTTCGTCAGACCAAGTGCCCCTAGCATCCTCAATCCTTGTTCGGAGGTCCTACAATATAATTCAATTTGTCACCTCGGATAGGCCGTTGCTTTGAGGATGTGAAACTGATGTCAAAAGATGGTCAATCCCAAAGTTGGTGCAAAAGTTTTTGAACTGTGGATTATTAAATTGTCTCCCTTTGTCAATTATGAGGATCTTGGGTATTCCGAACTTGGAAACAATGGACTTCCAAATGAATGACCTCAACTCGGGTTCTGAACTTGTTGCGAGGGGCTTCGCCTCTCCCCACTTAGTAAAGTACTCCACTGCCACGATAACGAACTTCAATTGACATCTGGTCACTGGAACGGGCCAAGGATATCCATACCCCATTGTTCTAATGAGGATGTACAGTAGATGAGGGTAAGGTCCTTAGTTGAAGAATGAATGATATTGACACTTGTCACATTTCTTAACACAGTCTGCGACATATCTCTTCATGGTAGGCCATCAATACCCATATCTTATAAGTTTGAAGGCCAGGGCCCGAGCTCCTTGATGATTCTCACACACACCTTCACGAACTTTTGCCAGGGCTTGGGCTGATTCTGAAGGTTTGAGGTACCTTAGGTACAAGAGAGTGAAATTTCTGTGAAATAAAACTCTTCTGATCATGCAGTACATTGGTGCACATGATCAGAAGCTCTTTATTGTTCGTTGATCCTTTGGTAAATTTTCAATTGGTTATAAAATCAACTTTTAAGTCCATCCATAAGGGCTCATGATCAATGTCCATAACGAAGGGCGTTTGGTTTATGCTTGGTTCCATCACAAATCTAACGTGTACTATTCTATCAAGACCACCAATTCCCATGAAAATGAGTCTAGACAACGCGTCGGTCTTGTAATTGTCGGTTCGAGCAATCTTTACAACTTCACAACTCTTGAATTGCCTTTAAAGATTATGAACCTTTAGGTAATAGAAGCTCATATTTTCTTCTTTTCTTTCAAATATACCTTCAATCTGGTCAATTACAAGTTGTGAGTCGCTAAAAATTTTGACCTTTTTCAAAGCAATGACAATTGCCTTTGTACTCTACCTCATTGTTCGTAGCTTCAAATTGAAATTCGTATGAACACCGAATTTCTACGAGCTTGTTCAAGCTAGTGTTTTTGACCCATGCACCCGATCCCGAGGAGTTAGATGCTCCATCTAAAAATATCTCCCATGTGTTTGTACTAGCTGTGGTCAGGTTATCTCCTGGCCTTGGGTGAGTTCTACTATAAAATCAGCCAAGGCATATACTTTGTTGGAGGGTTGGGGCTTGAACTCTATATCAAATTCACTAAGTTCAATTGCCCACAATTGAATATATGTTTGAGAGACTGATTCGTGAGTACCACAATTGAATGAAATTGAAAATAATGTCACAGTTTTTGTGATGCCACGACCACAACGAGAACAAGTTGCTCGGCTAATGTATACCTGGTCTCTGCATCAAGTAGCACTTTGCTCACATAATATATTGGTTGTTGAGCTTTGTTGACCTCTTTCACCAATACACCACTAATACATTTTGAGAAACTACCAAGTACAGAAACAAAGTATCTAGAGCTCTAGTTTTGTGAGAACTGGTGGAGTTGTCAATGACTATTTGAGCTCTTGAAATGCCTTCTCACATTCTTCATTCCACTCGAAATTTTGATTACCCTTGAGAACTTTGAAAAATGGGAAGCACCTATCTGCTGCATGAGACATGAACCTGTTCAAGGTGGCTACTGGACCTATTAGTTTTTGTATGTCTTTATTGCTCTTGGGTGATTCTATAGATGTCCAGGCTTGTATCTTATCCGAATTGGCCTCAATTCTCTCGTGCATAATCTTGAAACCCAAGAACGTACTCGAAGCTATCCCAAAAACACACTTTGTTGGATTTAATTTCATTTTATATTCTCGGAGTGTAGAGAATACTACTTCAAGATCAAGGATATGTTGGCTAACTTGTTTGATCTTAACTACGATGTCGTCGACATAGACCTCAATATTCTTCCCAATCAAGTTAGCAAAGATTTTGTTGACAAGTCTTTGATATTATTGAACATCCCGAATAAACTGAGCAATGATTAATTAACCAATCTCCTCACGTATGATATCATGATGCTCTTGTGCAAACTATCTCTTTGTTTTCTTAACTAGCTTAGCTCATAGGCTAATATTAAGTTTGTGAACTGCTACCTTGAGGTCTATTCCAGGTATATCCTCAACTTCCAGGCAAATACATCAATATTGTGAGATATACAGCTTATAAGTTCAGCCATAGGAGTGACGCCAGGGTCTCGACCAATCGTTACTCTTTTACAGTGTTCATGCTCGAGCTCAACCTCAACCTCAACCAATTCTTCCACAGGAGCTAGTCTTCTTCGTTGCTCTAGGTCGAATGATGAGATTTGCATGAAAATGCTTATCCCCAACGCTAGTAATATAGCATTACTTAGCAGCTGAGTAGTCTCCATGCACGACCCCTACGCTATTACTTGTAGAAAACTTCATAGCAAGATGAAAAGTTGAGACAATATCTTTGATCTTGTTGAGCAAAGGCCTCCCAGAATAGCGTTGTAAGCCGTAGAAGTACGGACTACCAGGAAGATTGTAATTTTTGTCATTAGCTTCTGATATGTTCCCAAGGTAAGAGGAAGATCAACGACTCCTTCTGAGATGATTTTCCACCTTCGAACCCTTGAAAGGGTGTTTTGACTGCTTTGAGTTATTCAGTCAAAATTCCATCCAAGTAAAGGTCTAATGATAAAGTATGTTGATTGTGCTTGCATTGTCAATTAAAATCCTCTTCACCTCAAAATTAGCTATGATGTCTGATATGAATAAGACATCATCATGGGGAGATGATATGCCATTCAAGTCCTGTGACCCAAATGTGATTTCTTCAAAGTTGTCATGAACTTGCCTTGAAGTTGAAGTGTATTGCCGGGCATACTACTTACATCCACTATTCGAGTCTTTGCCTAATGCTATACCTCCGACGATATTGTTAATGGTTTCGATTGTGCGCTTGTCATTCCCCATTCCTTCAGGAACCTTTTCCTTGTCACGATCGTTCGTTGGGCATTTGTCATGACTAACATAATCGTTTAAGAATCCCCTTTTGATTATCGCCTCAATCTCCTGTTGTAAGGCTTTACAATTCTCCATAGTATGCCCATGGTCTCGATGATAATCACAAGACTTACTGTTGTCTCGAGTATTAAGAGGGGATTGCATCCTTGAACACCATTTAAGCTCCTTCATATCCTTCATCTACATTAGAATGTTAGATCTAGAAGTATTCAGCTGAGTGAATTGCGTCAATGATGTCTCCTAAACGTTTTTTAACCATGACTTTGGTAGCGCTTCCCACAGATGGCGCCAATGATGCTACCAAAAATTGTACTTGTTTATTTTCGAACTTGATGATTGAGAATGAGCATGAACGAGATCTTACGGTACCTAAAACAAAGGTGTCGAGATATGTTGTCTTCGTCCCTCCGATACTTAAGTTGGAGAGAAAATTTATGCGTGAGGCTATAGACTGAAAATTATGTAAAAGCGTACCTGAATATTAATTGGGGTGTTGTATTTATAGAGTTAGGTACACTCATAGTAGGATTAGTTATTCAAATCCCTAAGAATCCTTCCATGCTTAGGAGTTGCAACCTGATTGCTATTGTAACATTAATGTGTTTGGATAAAGATGGAATACTGGTGGTAGAGTCCTATTAGAATAGGACATATTAGTTATAGCAGGACTCAACCTCCTTAGAATTGGATAAACATTATCTTACATGAGACTCCTAATGGATCAAGTGTTGTTGGGGTGTGAGGTCAAGGCCTAACCTCGAGAAGATTCTAAGCTAGTAGGAAGTGTTTTTGCCTGAGGAGATAGGACCAAGGTGTCCTCACTGCCTGGGTAATACCAGTATAATCACCGAGGAGTCTTCTATCCCTGGTGTAATGCCCGAGGAGGTCAGGGGTAGCGTTTGTGGAATGGGCAATTTTACTCCTCAGGTGTGAGTGCTCGAGTAATCACATTTATGCCAATATCAGTATTGAAGTTCAGTTACATCATGGAGTTCAGGACACCGTGATGGAAGAAATCATGCGACACGATGAATAACTAGGACACCGTGATGGAAGAAATCATGCGACACGATGAATAACTAGGTCAATAAGTCTTCCTGTTAACACGGTACAAATGAAAAAAACTGCATCTACGGATGGAAGAGTTGACAGTAGATCGATTGGCTACTACAGCGTGCGAGGGCACAGTGTTTGTGGAGTATGTAATAGAGAAATACTTTGACGCCAATAATAACCTTTTTGTTCATTTCATACCCAGGAGGCCAATAGACGCCAATACAAACGAGAATTACACTGCCCTGTCGATACGAGAGACGGAGGTTATGTTGAAGATTAAGAATTTGGCGGTGATATTAAAATCTGCCTTTAGTTTCTAATTCTGCGCTGATTATAGATAGGAAGAAATGTGGATTCGCTATAGAATTGTCGCAATTTGATTCCCATTGTTTTACCGGTCTGAGCACGCATTGTCCAACTACTGAATTCAAAGATGGAAGCTGCGTGGTCACTGGAGGGTGAAGCCCGTGCACTGCCTTTCGCATTTACTACCAAAAAAATTCATTATAGTAACGAATCTTTTTTGTTGTGAAAAGTCATTTTTCAATTGTTTCATGAAAAAGGGTCGTCCGGAAATGTTTCAATGCAAAAGTTTTCGTAGTTAAAAGTCAAATTTCCTTATAGTGATTGAAACACATAGGTGTGGTTGGTAACGAGCTTCGGCTGCTTACTTCATCTGGTATATTTGTTCATGAGGCTGAATATGTGGACAAAGCTTGTAGGGATACGGAACAGGCATCACAATCAACTAAGACAATTAGTGGGCTTGGGAAAACCTTAATTGCTTGTGAAAATGACTTGCAGAAGCAGGTGACCTCGGAACAACACTAACAACCTGTTGCTGACCACAGTGCGATTCAAGTGAAATACCGAACACTTCTGTTAATGGGACAAATTTGTTAACCTAGATTATCCATCCCACAACCAAGATGATGGGCAATTAGAGGCCAATTCCATGGATATTTTGGTTGAATCAACTGCTAGTAATGAGAATGCTAAGTCAAGTTGTGGTGCGTGTGGTGATGTGAGAAATCATAGGTTTGTATATTTAGCCTGTTTGACAACCATTACTTTTATAAACTCTTTTTTTCTACATACTCATTTTAACTGTACATTCACACAATAAAATATTATGCACATATACCCAAAATTTTCTTTACTTTCTAACTACACATTCT
>CAIGRN010135782.1:0-11953 GCA_903798345.1 Fraxinus anomala
GTTACTGGCTTACTAGTAGTGTGCTTTCGTTGGAATTTTGAACTCGTGGTAGTTTTTGAAAGCCAAATGCTCAGATTTTTTCAATCGTTTCTTGATGTAACTACTTTGTGATTTTCTACATGTAATTTCCAGGTAAGTCTTGTTTAGCATTGAAAGCATTGTCATCCATTATTTGTCATAAAATGTGAATTGGAATAGTTTACATTTATAGGGATGTAATAAAGAGTTATTGTGAAGTTGAAAAGGGTTTTGTGGTTTGGATCTCAAGAATTAAATCTTAGGGTTTTTTTGAAGATTAATTTGTATGTTACATTGTCTCTTTGTTTTTACATTTTCCCGGGTTGTTTTTAGATTCTTCTTCTTGTGAGGATTCTATGTATTGCTATTTCCATCATGTTTCTATATTTTTAATAGTGATTTTAGTTGAAAAAGTTTTCTAAATGTGTAGGAGTGGAAATATCGAAAAATTATGTTACTCTTCTTACTATTGTGGAAAAAGATCTGATTTGACGTTATCTCTGTTGAAGGTGTGTTTCTTACTAAATATTTTGCCCTTTCTTTTTATGTTTATTTTGTGTCTGGTGTAATTTGATTATATGTGTCATTACTTGGAAGAAATGTGATCAGTCCATTAGTAAAGACAAGGCCTAGAATTTGTTGTGAAATCTCATACAAACATCGTTATAACTATTTTGTTTATAAATGTGTAGTGATGTGAAATTATAACTAATTTATCTTTATTTTGGACGAAATATTCTTTTACTCCGCTAGTTCCATTGAGTTCCTGGTATAAATGTTTGATAGTTTTAATCATAAATAGTTTAATAAGATTTTTTTTTTTTTTTTTTTGTCAATTTGTTTGTTGTCAAATGTATTGTTACATTCTCGAAATGGCGTTAGAGGTTTTCGTTATGTTGAAGGCCAGGAACTTGATAATTAGCCTTTGTTTGATATCCATTTTTTTCGCATTCTCTTTCTCATTCTTTATTTCAACCACACATTCTATCAATAAAATAATATTACACATAAATCCAAAAAAATTTCTTACTTTTTTATCACATATTCTTATATCAATCACTATTCCAAATCAAATTCTTCCCCCAAAATAGGTTTCAAACAAGGGCTTAATGTGTTTAAGATGCTTTTGGAAAAAAATTATAGCATACAATTATTTAAAGAGATCTTCAATTATAATTGGTGTTCAAAACTCTTTTTAGTTTTGTTACTTTTTTGAGTTTTTCATTTTTTTTAATTTTTATCACTAAATATTTTCTAAATCCAAATTTATATGCTAGTTAATAGAAGTAAAATATAATCACACAGAGAAAATATGTAGAAGAAAATCAACTATCAATTTTATCTATTCTACGGTTTTGATGATATCAGTTAATGCTTTTTGAGTTTCAGTCACTTTTTTTAATTCGTTACTTTTTTGAATTTCTGTCTTTTTTTAGTATTTGTCATTTTTTTGTCACTTTTTGAATGACAAACATCGTTTTTTTCCAATAAAAATGACATACATTTAATAAAAAAATGTTTTAACTGGTATTTTATCACTTTTTTTAGTCTTTGTAACTTTTTTTTTTTATTTTTTCACTTTCTTAATGTTTGTTACTTTTTATGAATTTTTGTTACTTTTTTTATTGTTTACCACTTTTCTGTTATTTCCTTGAAATTTATGTCACTTTTTTTTAGTGAAAAACATCACTTTTTAATTAAAAAAACAATTTTTCAGTGACACTTAATTTGACACACTATTTTTTATTTTCAAAATACTTTTTATATGATTTTTCAAAAGATCCCTAATTTGAAGCGTATTTTTTGTAAGTTACCTGGGAATTTAGGCATCTAACCTACTTTTTTTGGGCCCTCATTCAGAAGAACTGAATTATTTTTAAAAGTGGAAATTACATCTAACAAGATTTTGTAAGATTAAATTTCAAAAATAAGATATATTATTTATTTATACAAAAATCAGATATTAATTTAATTATTATAAATCAATATTTTAATATTAATAATGATATTATAAATTAATTTATATACACACACCATACCCTATCTACCTCCTTTTAAACCCTAAAATCATTCTCTCTCCTCTCCTCTCCATTCTCTCTTCACCACCCGTATTTCTATCCTAATACCGTCGCGTCGAGATGTCGCTGCAGCAACCCCGCATGATGTGAGCGCTATTGTTGCAACGATGAGTTGCAACGCAACGATGTGAAGCAGCATTGCCTCACTGCGGCTCGTCGTTGCAGTGTGGCTTCTCCCATGTTGTTGCTGCTGTTCGGTGGTGATGGTGGTGCTATAGATAGTGGTAGACTTGGGCAAAAAAATCGAAAAATCAACCAAATCGATTGAACCAAACAGACTTGGGTCGATTCGGGTCGGTTTGGCATAGTTAATTGATTTGGTTTGGTTTTATTTTAAGCAAAACTATAGTGGGTCGGTTCGGCTATGATTTAAAGCCTCAAACCGCTGATTAACCGACCCAACCCATTTACACATGTATCCATTTTTTTAAAAAAAATAAATAAAAGAAAAGTCAAAATCAAAAGCTTAATGATGTTCTCCCAAAAGTGGAGGTGTTCAAGCTGTCTCTTTTAGTAGTTTTGTTGAATATTATATAAAAACTTTGTTTTATGAGGACACTTTTAAGAAAACATTGATATTATTTTATGTTCTTTATAAATGTAGTCTTCTGTTTCGGTTGGTAGGCCTTATTTTTTAGTTAATTTTTTTATATAGCATATTTTACTTGTAATAACTTCGCCTCTTGAAAATGCATGTTGAAATAACGATTATGGATATATGGTTATGTACTAGTTACAATATTGAATCATTATAATTACATGTTATATTCTAATTCGTTAATTACAACTTACATATTGTGAAAATGCAAATTAAGATAATGATTTTCATTATTTGAAAACTGAAATTCCAAAACTATTTTTAGTTGCTATAAGTTGTAACTCGAACAAAAAAGTTACATAAATAAAAAGCAAAGTTATATGTATTCTAAATGAGCTCAAAACTTGAGACAATATTTTTACTTTTTTTAAATTCAATTTGGAAAAAAAGCTCACACTGATTAACCGAACCAATCCAAACCGATTGGTTTGGGTTGGTTTGGTCAAAGAGCTAGATTGGTCGGTTTAGGTTGAAATTCACCCAAACCATCTAATTTGATTTTGGTTTTGGTTTTGGGTTGGGGTCGAAACTGACCCAAACGAAATTGTGCCCAAGCCTAGGTGGTAGTGGATTTGGTGGCAACGGTGAGGTGGTTTTGGTTTTGGTTGTTGGAGTGGTGGTGGTGATTTTCCATATTTTGGTGTTGTTGGGGGGTTTGGGGAAGTTCGTGTTGGTGGTGCAAGTGGAGGTGGCGGTGTTTGCGAGGATGGTAGATCTGGTAGTCGCGGTAGGACGGTGGTAGTAAGCAACGTTGACGAAGTAAAGCTAGGGACCTTGGCGGTGGGGAGACCCTTTGGCCGGTTGCTGGTACAGTGGTTAGTTGCGATGATGTTGGTGGTACAAATGGTGGTGTATCTGGCCGTGGAGGATCTAGAGATGGTGGTAGCGTGATGGTTTCTTATGAGCAGGTCTATGAAGGAATGTTGGTTGGAAACAGTAGTTGTGGTGATTGTTGAAAATGGTGGTGGTAATGGAGGCAATAGTGGAGGCGGGGATGACGGCAGTAAGGTTGTGGTGATTGTGGGGTATTGGCGGTTTTGGATCTCATTTGTTGGTGGTGAGGTGGTGCTGGTTGTGGTGGTGAAGTGACGATTCTAATGATATTGTGATGGTGGTTGTGGTCACAAATGGCGGTGCTGGTGAGATGGTGTTGATGGCGACGGCAGTGGCAGCGGTGGTGGGGGTGTTGGCAGCAACATCGATTGTGATAGCGGCGACAGTGGTCACAAATTATTTGGTTAATTGAAATCAATAAATTGGTTAATGTGTGACTAATAAATAATATGTGACCAATAAAATAGATAATTTGTGACTAATAAATAACGCGTGACCTAAAAAATTGTTAAGTTGTAACCAATAATTTGATAAGTTATGATCGAAAATTAATTAAATATTTTGTGACTATAAAATAAGTCGTGACTTGTAAAATTTGTGATTTGTGATCAATGAATAATATATGACCCAATAATTTAATAAATTTATGACCAATTAATAAAATGTGACCTATAACAAAAACTTATTATGACCGAGAAATAATTTGTGACCAATTAATTTATAATTTGTGATCAAATTGTATAGAATTGTGGCCTTAATATATTTAATTAATAAAATATATGTTTACTTAATTAGTTTATTAAAAAAAATCTGATTTTTGAAGTTTTAAATATTATTTTTTTGTTTTGAAATGTGTCATACTTTTATATACATATAATATGAGCTTTTCCCTTTTTAAAAATAAATAGATGTTCTAACCTAGAAATTCACAATATTACTACATTCTGGTAACACCGTAAAGATAGTTGGATTTTTAAATGCTTTGCGTGTATTCGGGCCATTACAAGTTTGAGGAATCTTATCTTGATGGAAAATGGTGAATTCAAATCTAAAACAAGGGATCAATATGTACGTCAAGGCTTTAATATTATATCCAAGATTTAGTTATTAAGTTCGTCGAGGCGTTAATGCTTGAGCATTGATTTGGAAGAAATTATGAATTTGAAGCATCATTATTATTTGTCAATGGACAAAGCTTCGGGTTTGCATCAATAGTTTTCATCCAATGGGGTCGAAGTCGTGGTCACTCCTAAGTGATTTACCTTAGTTGAGTGATGTACTTCAAGTTGTTCAAGTAAAAGAGATTAGGTGCTTATTTGGTTGAGACGAACAATTACTTATCAGTCGAGGTGATCGAATACTTAATAACTGATGAAGAGATCAGTTCTTATGATGTTTTACTTATGAAGCAAAAGCGATAACACTAGCATAAATTGTAAAGTCCACAAAGTAAAAAAGATGTAAAAATAAAAGGGCAACACTTCATTACACGAGCAAATATTTACAAGGAGGGCGAAGCCTTGGAAGTTATAAAATTAAAAAAAGGAAAGAAACAAGATCATAAGATTTAGGGTCAGTCGGAGGGTATTGGGTATCTGCTGGAAGATCAACCTAGTCCGTTTCGTCGTCGCTGGGGTGGGTGGCTCTTCAACACCAAGGAATTCCTCTTGCAGAACACTGGTGTCAAAATTAGGATATAGTTCCTGAGTTTGGTTGAATAGCTTATCATAGGCAAACATACTCCAGTAGTTGCTGGAATGGTCATAATCTTCTGTTAAATGGAGGATTTTTATATGACTCTTCGAGGCCTCTTTCCCAGCTTTGTGAAGTTGATGCCTCAACTCCGCGACCTCCTCTGTCATACTCCCCGCCTGGGCCCTCAACTCTCACTTTTCCTTGTTGGCCACCTCCAAAGCCACGATTGCTATTTTCTGATGATTATTGGAGGCTTCCACTCGCTTCATCAATGCATTGACCTCAAACTGAGACAAGTGGACTTAGCCTTTCAATCAATTTATTTAGCAACAATAGAGTTGCTACCAGAAATCGCACACGATGAATTCCGAGCTTGACAACTGAGAATGAGCACGAACGTATCTTCCGGTACCTGAATCGAAAGCGTCGAAGTGTGTCATCGTCGCCCCTCTGATGCTTAAGTCAGAGAGAGAATATGCGAAAAGTTTGAGTGCTAAAATTATATGTAAAAACGTACCAGAATAATGATCCATAGTTTTATATTTATAGAGGTAAGTAGTGTATTCCTAATAGGATTTGACATCGGTGTTCTAACTGTGATAAGTGTTGGATCACAATTAGAAGTCTAATCCTACACTAACTGCAATATCTTCCAAGTTAAACTCCTTCCAGACCTATGACTCTTGAATTGAGGTATTTGGATAGGGTTATATCATTAATAGGTTGGAACTACTCGTGCTTGGGCATGAAGGGAACTTTGGTTAAGGAAAATACCCGATGACACACACCCGAGGATGACCGAAGCACATGTCATGGGGAACTTACCAGAAATCCTCGAGGTATCCCGAGGATACATTAATGCTCGAGCACATGGGTCCCTTGATTGTGAGAAACGAGCCATGGGAGTCCTCGTGCTCGAGGTACACATTTGTTGACCATATCAAAGTCCAACTTCACCTCCGCTTTGGTCTAGTTCAACTTGGCAACTTCAATGCCAACCTTTGTGTTTTTGGCCTCATCCTTGGCCTTATTAGTTTTTGTAAGGAACTTCATGTTCCTCCTCGACTGGTCTTTTAGCAGTTCCTTGCCGCTATGCAAATCATTTTGTATGGATAAAGCACACGTGTGGTTGTTTGATTAATTGATGTGAAAAATATTAATGTCGTCCAATTGAAAATGAAGAAAAGGTTATCGATCCTAAAGTATCATAACTTAGGGCAATTAGAACATTAACATATCTTGCAAATTGTACTAGATCGGATATGGTTTTTTCGTAAATATCCTTGCAAGATATAACTATATACAAACTCAAAGACTTTGAAATGATGTTAAACAAATTTTTCGATAGGACGAAATATATTTTTTTAAAATTCTTTTATACACATGAGTTTCATAAGACTGGCAATATTATGTTCAACAAATTCGTTAAAGTGATCGTGTGACTGATTTATTTACAAAAGTATTGCCAACATCTACATTCAAAAAATTGGTGCACGAGATAGGAATGCGTTGACTCAAACATCTTCAATGATCAATATCATAGGAGTAGTTTTACTCTTTTTCCTTCACTCGGATTTTATCCCATTGAGTTTTCGTGACAAATTTTAATAAGGCAATATTTATTCTTAATACTTAAAAAATAATTATACTTTATTCTTCTTTTTTTTTTTTTTGTTCCACTGAATTTTTATTAAACGAGATTATAAAGATATATAATGTTTAGTGAGTCATTCAAGAGAGAGTATTGTAGATTATATATTAATTAACAAATGACCATTGTTTCCTTGCAACCCTGATTAGTATTATATCCCTTGCAGCTCCAATTCTTACAGATGAATATAGAATTTTGGTTTTCAATAAAATATATATAAATCTATTAACTTCTCTATTTTTTTATATATAGTTTATAAAGTTATATTCAATTGAGTTAGCAAAATGAGTTTTTGCGAAATAAGATTTTCAATGACATCATTATTGTAAATAATCATTCAAGGTGAAATATTTTAAAATAATAACGATGAAGAATGGCCAGTTGTCCTTATGTGCAAGTCTATATGACTCTCTTACTTATTATAAAATAATTTTTATTTTGTTCAAATTGTAACTTTCAATGAACCATATATATGAAATCATTATTTTATTAAAATATAAGTGAGACTTGATCTCCAACTCTATTCCTAAATGAATAGTAAATAGTGGGTGTATTTCGTTAGTCAACAATTGTAGGTAATCTATGGGGACAATTTAGGAAAAAAAATGCTTCACAAATGAATAGTAAATAGTGGGTTCCCTCTTTTAATATAGTAGGGATATAGAATTTTGATTTTCAATAAAAAATATATAAATCTATTAACTTCTCTATTTTTTTTATATATAGTTTATAACATGTTATCAGCATGACGTTATATTCAATTGAGTTAGCAAATTGAGTTTTTGTGAAATAAGATTTTCAATGACATCATTATTGTAAATAATCATTCAAGGGGAAATATTTTAAAATAATAACGATGAAGAATGGCCAGTTGTCCTTATATGCAAGTCTATATGACTTTCTTACTTATTATAAAATAATTTTTATTTTGTTCAAATTGTAACTTTCAATGAACCATATATATGAAATCATTATTTTATTAAAATATAAGTGAGACTTGATCTCCAACTCTCTTTTTTTTTTTTTTCTCATAGTTTATAACAATAAAGAAATTATAGATTTTTTTTATTTATTTTTTATTTTTTTATTTTTATTGAAGTATGTAGTGACAAAAATTTAGTTTTATACTGAAAAATTACAATTTAGTTTTGCAATGAAATGATTTTGTAAAGTTCTCCGTGTGTCTATTCTATTCATAATGGTATAACTACACAAGATGTGATTTTTGGCTCCAACAAGATGTAAATAATGTATATTCGCTTCAAGCTAAAATTGGGACAAAAAAGTAAGTCTATGCAAATTTTATTCACAATTTACGTGTATTAAATGGGAAAAAATAATATTGGTGAAAGAAATTGTTCTTGATGTTGACATTGATTTCATTTCGTTGTTTATTGTGTACGCAACCATTTTAGATAATGTACAGTTAGTAGATAATTGGAGGGCAGAGATGCAAATTTGTCGAAAGATTAAATAATAAAAATGTGTAAATTGTATATATTGGTGTATAATTATATTCATTTTAATTAAAATACGTCTATGCAAATAGGATAAAATTGTAACTTATAAAAAAAATCGAATAAAATTTTCACTAACCGAAACCAAGATATGTACATCAAAATATGCAAATAAATAAATGCGACTTGTTGAAACATATAAATTAGAAGGAGATTAAACAAAATCAGACATGAGAGTACAAATCTCCTTCAAACATATTTCGTACACTACACTGGTGTTAACAAGATCAAATTGGCATATGTCTCAAAAAATATAATGCTCCTTTCAAAATTAATATAGTACAATATTAATTTTGTCCGACGAACCAAATTGTTGATAGTATTTTTCACGAACATAATAGATATGAACTAAAATGGCTCGGATATAATTTTATTTCTGAAAATAATTTGAATAGAATTTAATTTCATCAAAATAAAAATAATAGAATATTTTAAAGAGAGAACATAATTTAGAAACAGTTTTTGGAATGATTGCATCTTTTGACATAAATTAATGTGGGTCATTAAATCACACATTGTAACACCCCAAATTTTCATAAATATTGAGTGTTACAAAAAAAACTGAATTTTCTTTACATTAAATGCGGAATGATGAAATAAATTTCTTTATAAAAAAATAACTGAAATATTTATAAATTTAAACTAAAACATGGAAATTCTATTTTTTTTAAATATAATCACATAACTAATTAAATAACATGTCTTTGAACAAACTAAACTAATAAATTGAAGGATGGAACAATTAAATGATTATTTTCCTTCAATCCACTGGCAGCCTACATCATCATCCTGCTACAAATCCAATCAATCCAAACTAACTTGTCAAATTATTGTAATAATGAGTATTTAAAAATATCTAGTAAGATACATACATTTTTCATACACAATTATATAACAATAAAATAAATATTTCATGCCACTATTCTCTTATGCAGTATATCGATAACCAATCGACACACTCATCTTAGGTCGTCTTAAATTTTCGAAGGATTTCATTTCTGTATAAAGAACCCGAAGATTCACTAATAATTCATGCATAAATTACTGCATATAAAAATATGAGAAAATGAACCACTCGCACAAAAGTATCTTAACTCGTTTATTGAAAATAATGCACGTAAAAACCATTTTCCTATATTTCTTTCTCTCTCTGCCTCCCTTAACTCTCTCAGATCGTGTCTATGAATAAATATTATGTAATGAAAATTTATTTTGACTTCATGAGGTATTTATAGTGAAAATAAATATTTACAAATTGAGTTTTAGTGCAACAATAATACAAAAGTTGTATACCACTACCACCACAAATTGGATAATAATGAGTTCAAATGGTAGAGTTACTAGTATATTTTACTATTGGTTTCCTGGTACATCCCATTAAAAATAGGACACGTAACCATTATGGACTTGATTTCAAAAAGTGACATTTGGTTTGTACTATACTATTGTTTTCATATCAAATAAAAATCACGTAGGAATTAAAAGAGGAAAATAATTTTATTAATATTGCAAGCCCCACCAACTATATTAACCTATTATTCTTCTAATCAAACTTATCTTGATGTAATCTAATTCATAATAATTTTTTCTCGTGTAGAAAACTTCTAATTAATTATGAGATACAAAAAAGAGTCCAATATCGATATATTTGTTTTTCCTTTATCAAAATCTGATTATTTGATCAAAATAAAAAAAATTTAAAACACATTTTACTTTAATTCTTCAACTTTTCAAAACATAAATATATAGCATATAGAACAAATAAATTATATTCCTTAAAATTTTCTGGGCGTTACACACATCTTCACATTTAATGATATATTGCATCATATCAAAAGGTCGTGACTTTTTATAATGTACCTTTTTAAATCGTGACATTCAATCCAAAACAACACGACTCTTTACTATGCACATTTGTATTTGAAGAATCGCAACTAGTTATCGAACTAATTTGAGACTTCTCAATTCACACTTATTCATAACTACATTGTACATCCACTTATAAGTCAGCTAGCAAAATGGCCAACTTGTGGCCCATCATCTAAAGTAACTCCCTTGAAGTGTGTGCCTTTCTCTCGAATTTGAGATTCTTGATTGGTCACTCAAACAGTCATGATGATGTCGAGGTGATGAATTAATAATTACTAGTTGGTGATTGATTGAAAGGGTGGTTCAACTATCATTATTCGCCATTTGTCCCTTTTTTGATTAGCTGTAAAAGTGGCGGTGATGTCATATAGAAATACAATTACCCAGAATGCAATGCTGATATTTCTGAAAGAAGGCGGCACAAGGGTGGGGTGAGCTGAGCTGGAATTTTCCTTAATTGAGGTAAGCCAATGCTGGTACCTGAGTTTGGACCCCGACAGTACTTTTAAGTAACTCAAAATGTGCGGGTAAAAAATTATTTGAAATGTTTATAAATCCTTGTTTGTCTATCATTTTTTTAAAATATTATTTACTATAGTAAAATTCTCCATTACACATTTATTCAATAAAATATTCTACACACAAATCAATAAAGTTACTTTAAATTTTAGCCACACATTTTTCAAAAATATTATTCATTACTTAATTTCTTCTACAATAATAGGAGACAAACACACTACATGTACATCTTTTTTTTTCNTCAATAAAATATTCTACACATAAATCAATAAAGTTACTTTAAATTTCAACCACACATTCTCCAAAAAATATTATTCATTACTCCATTTTCAACACAATAATGGATGACAAACAAGGCCTAAATTTGAGCCAAACATAAGCTTAGAGAATCTCCAAAAGACTCTCTATTTTTAAAGAACATATTCTATCATTTGGAGATTCTCTATAAATTTAGAGAGTTAAAATTTTAAAGTACTACAACAATCTCTTTATATTTAAATCTTAATTTTACTACTCCAAATTTTTTTATTATTTTTGTTTATCTTTTATTTTAACTAGTTTTTTAAGATTATTTTATTGTTTTCCTACATTAAAAATTGAAACACTTTGAATGCATTTAATTATAGAGAGTGAGTCAAACTTACTCTCTAACTTAAAATATTAATTTAAAGAGTATTTTGGAGCATGATTTTAAATGTTGACTCTTTAAAATAAAAAGCGTCTCATATTTAAATAGTCTCTTGGAGATGCTCTTAGACCTACAAAACTGTTTCATTAAGTCCATGTCCGATTCAGCTAAAAAATTGAGATAAAATTTAATTAAAAGTCAATAAGTAATTTTAGTCACATATTTTATAAAATCTACATCTTTTCAACCATACATTTCATTAATTTTTATCAAAATCCACTAAGATCTAATTTTTATTTAAACTAAGTAATGAACTAATCAAGAATTGGAAGGTCTCCAAAATGCATAAAAATTAAAGACAAAAATTGACTTCTCTTAGATTACCCAAATGTAGAAAAATTGCAATCATTTTTCCTTCGAGACGCAAATACTACAACTTTTTAATAGTTATTAAGTAATGGGGGTCTCTTAACTTCAACCAAAACATGCCTTTCTTGGTTCCTGGTTCATATTTTGTTGGCTAAGGACGTGTTTGATTGCATGCAT
>CAIGRN010135786.1:0-14255 GCA_903798345.1 Fraxinus anomala
TTGGCCTCGAACTTTGTGTCATCAACTTTATTCATATGCAATAATCAATATAGACACTTGAAATCTATTTGTTAGTAATAAATATAATTTGTTTTTGATAATCAAAACGAGATGTCAATCATAGGTCAACATTAATTTTATTTTTTATGAAACAATACATCAATATTCTTTTAAAATATTGAAATGGTAATGACATGCTCTTCAGGAGCAGATTATTCTTTAAGAATATTGAAACACCAAATTGTATGTTCTTTCGGAGCAATAAATTAATATTCAAAACTTTTTGAATATTAATAAAAGAAATATTTTTCCTTTAAAATTACAATCAATATTGAATTGTTTAATTTATATTTTTTCAGGAATACAATGAGATATAATTCTTAGAGACATGCACTACTTTGAAAATACGTTATATTTTATTATCATTTTTTCAAGAGTAATATGTCAATATTCTTTTAAAATATTGATATCGTAGTGTCCTGCTCTTCAGGAGCAATAACATATTATTATTTAAAATAATAAATTGCATAAAAATTTACTCTTCGAGAGTAAAAGTATAATTTATGTTAAATCGTATTTAATTATGATTTTCAGGAACAAATAAAATATAACTAGAATATATGTATATAAATATTGTGTTACTTCAAGAGCAATAATGTTTTATTTGTTATAAATAAATCTACGAGTAATATTCTTCTAAAATATTAATTATAATGTTGTATTATTTCAAGAGCAACAACAAAGTATTATTTAGGAATATTAACTTTTCAGGAGTGTGTTTTCTAGTAGAATGTCATATTTATAGAGTTGTGCTTTTTCAGTAGCAACAACATGATATATTCTCAATTTAAAATTTATAAGAAAATATCCACAAATATTTAATCGGGTTAAAAAATATTAATTACCATACATGTATTAGAGGAAAAAAAAAATCTTCATATATAGAAGTTAACATAATTGACTAAATCTTTTACCAACATACAAAAAATATCAAATACGTGAGTTCACATATATAGAAGTTAAAGGCATAAATAACTTTAGATGAATAACTTCAAAATAAATTCCACATACACATAAATGTATGAATTCCACACATCAAAATGCATGAATTAAAATGCAATGATTGTTGCAGAATTAATGGATATGTAAAAAATTAAAAAAATCATCATGTATATAAGAAATATTGGGAATTCATACATATGTATATAAAAAACATTCACATGTCACCAAATTAATTTCGGTACACGTGACGTGACGAATGCTTATTCTTGAAAATTATTACCTTCTAACTAATCTACTTTGATTTTGAGATAATCATGTTGATAAAGTGTTATAAACTTGAGGGGGGGAAAAGAGAGAGAGAGAGAGAGAGAGAGAGAGAGAGAGAGAGAGAGAGAGAAGACTATAGATNACCAAATTAATTTCGGTACACGTGACGTGACGAATGATTATTCTTGAAAATTATTACCTTCTAACTAATCTACTTTGATTTTGAGATAATCATGTTGATAAAGTGTTATAAACTTGAGGGGGGGAGAAAAGAGAGAGAGAGAGAGAGAGAGAGAGAGAGAGAGAGAGAAGACTATAGATTTGTATTTTTTAATTTTTTTTTTGAAAATCAAATCCCATATTTATAGGGAATGATTAGAAATATAATAATAATAATAATAATAATAATAATAATAATTTTTAGGGATGTAGGAGTATAATTATTATTCAATAATAAACTTACCATTTACAACATAGCGTAATTTCTTCTTTGAAATATGAAAAATTTATCGGGTCTTAATAAGTCTATAAATTGGGCTCTATAGCCAGGGCTAGCTAATTACAACTGTGGCCCAAATTAAAACTCAACCTTTTAGCTATTATCCAATAGAATTATTACATAAAAACTGGTGAACTGTTAAACAAGGACAAATAATTATTTTGTATAATTTATTTTGGTAATTTCTTTGCTCTTTTAGTATTGCATGGTAAGAAAAATATTTCGTCTTAGTAATGAATTTTTATTTATTTATTTATTTATTTTGCTAATTAGTATTTTAGTACTTTATAACTAAATTATTTTTCAAGAACATTTCAAAATATGTTTTAATTTCATGATAAATCCCAACATCTATTGTAAGCATAAAATTATTTTATTTTATTTTACTGTAAAAAGTTATCAAGAAAATATACCTCATTCAAAATTTGAAATAATGGAAAAGATTTCTTTACGTCTCTAACCATTTAAACTTTTAAAGCGTGTGATTCAATCATATTATGCACCAAAATTACTTGATATAAATTCATGAATTGACAAATTTCGTAATAGACTCAAGAATCATATTGAATTGATTGAATGGAAATCACCACTATAATGTATTTCATCAGGGGGAAAAAAACACTTATGAACTAATCATCACACTAACACTAATATAATCCTTTCCCTAACAGTAAATCTTCAGATTAGTACAAGTTTTCTTATGTACTAGTTTACAAACCTGCATCTCAAAAACTCCAAGAAACGCAACAAATTAACTGGTGCATGTTTAATACACAGTATTGAATACGAATCTACAATGAAAAGATAATACTGTCAAGTATTGCCCTACTGCCCGTTAAACATGCATTCAATGTCCTGAGAAGGTAAATTTGAGAGACTCTTTCTTTTCTCTCAATGCATTTAACTGCTTCATTCTGAGTTTGTATGGTAGCTGTAGGCATATCCAATCTAGCAGTGCATCCATTTCCTTTTCAAAGTCGAGAAGATAGCAATCTAATAATTTTGGTATCATTAATTTGTTCATCGATGAAATGCCAACTGCTGCTTGTAATTAATCTCTTTTGCTGCTTCCAACTCAGTCTCAATGCAAGATGCAGTGTACACCCTTACCTTAATTCAAAAAAACTTGTCATATCAGGTGAAAGAATCATCATATCCCCCGAAGGTAGAAGGGAAAATTAGGTTCAGCACTGCCCAAAAGCAACAAAATTGAATAATACACTTAATTAATAATTTTTCATCAATCCTTTTACTTAACAGTAAATAATACGTACAAAAACGCCCAAATTGATGAGAAGGAGTCATTTACATAACCTCAAAATCCTAACCCTTACTGATGAAGATGAAGGCGATTTCGTCAAAAATGGCCATGATTAACACCTTCCTCCCTTCTATTCCATCTAACTCTTCATCTTCTTCTCCACATGTAACATTACTATTTAATAGGAGACATCTGATTATATGCAAGGTAATCAATGAGGCCTCTCTTTCTCCTCCAATTCTCTCCTTTACGTCTTGATGTCTTCTCTTTCCATTTTTTTTCCCTTGGCAATGCAATTCTCAGAAATTTGAGGATCCAGCTGAAGGAAAGGAAGCCCTAGTTGTGAAATTTAAGAAACTTTACGATGATTTGACTGCTGGTTTCCGCAACCTTGAGGATGAAATCCGATGATCAAAATATTGGGATTTGCTTGAGGTGAGTAAACTGGGTTATCATGATGTATTTTTGAGCTATTGTTTGGCCCATGTTCAATGTGGTTAGTGTAGCTATTTTTTATTTTGTATATTTGTGGGAGCCATAGATTTTTGTTTATCGACTGTAATAAGAGGTGTTGATTGGGAATTATTTTTATTGGTTGCTCTTGACATTGAAATAAATTATAACGTGTAGAATCTTGAGATGAGCAATGTGGCCTCTCTTTCTCCTGTAATTCTCTCCAAGTGAAGCTTTTGCATTAGATAAGTTCCATATGCGTGCTAACCTTAATTGTTAAAGGCTAATTTGATGCCAATGTGACCATTCTGGAGGTGGACAATGACGACGAACTATTGGAAAGCGAAGAGGGATATGAAAAAGATGATTGAAAGACAAGGAGTTGTTGTTAAGACATTCATCAAGAAGATACATTAATTTCTTTCTTTGAATTATTTGATTATTGAATTTTGTTTTATAGAAATGTATTTTTTTTTTTTAAGTAATTTGTAGTCGATATATTGTCATTGATAATTTTACGAATGATCAATCTAAAATGAAATTCAGAATCCTAATATTGATGAGGATTCTATAATGACAGAGATAATTGATTGCAGAATTACTTTTTGAGAATCCAGTTACAATAATCATATTCCACAAGGTATTCTGCCATGCCTCGATCACGCAAATAATAACTCAATTGTGTTACACCAACATGAAAATTGTCAACTTGTCACTTTTTTTAGTTTTCATCACTTTTTTGAATTTGTGTCACTTTTTATTATATTTTTATCACTTTTTTAATGTTTGTCACTTTTTTTGTCAATTCTTTGAAATTTCTATCACTTTTTTGAGTAACGAACATCATTTTTTTTTAATAAAAGTGACATTGTAGGTCATTTTTTAATAAAAAAGTGACAGTGGGTCACTTTTTTATTTTGTCAATTTTTCTATTAAAAAAATGACAATTAATTTTACACAGTATTTTGGTATTTATCACTTTTTTGAGTTTGTGTCACTTTTTGAGAGAGTGAGTGTCACTTTTTTTTAGTTTTGTCACTTTTTTCTAAAAAATTAAAAAGTGACAATTTTTATAAAAAAAAAAAGTGACATTGTGTCATTTTTTTTTCATTTTACACAGTATTTTTTACTTCCTAAAAACCTTTCATACGATTTTTCAAAACATTCATAATTTTAAGGGTATTTTTGTAAGTACCCAACGGCCCAAGTCCAACGTCCAGGTCCAGCCCAATCCCAAAAATTTAAACCTCGTTCGTCGTTCCTCTTCATCAAACAACTCCATCATCTGCTTCTTAATTCTTCGCACTTCGCAGCCTCCGCCTCCGCTCCCCTGCTCCATCAGGTGAATTGAAGAAAATGCTAGCCGGGCGGACCGGACTAGCTCCGCAGAATCAGAAATTGATAAACAAGGACAAAGAGAGATTCAAAAAAATTTCTTGATGTTGCTGGAGTGAAAGATGGATCAAAGATTATGCTAACCGAAGACGACTTGAGCGAAGAGAGACGACATCTTGAATCCTTAAAAATTGCAAAAATGGAGACGGCATCAAAAGAAATTGCAGCCATTAGATTTGAAGTCGACAAACTTTCAAAACAGGTGATAATTTTGCCATTGTGTTGTATAATTTGTTAAAAAAAGATTTGATTTTCTTTTTCCCGATTCTTGATTAATTTTTGTAGGTGCATTAACTGAATTGGAATTTAATTGCGGGAAGAAAGTTGTGGAGACAGTTTTATTGAATTTGATTGAATTGTTGATGACACAACTAATTAAATTAGATGGAATTTCTGCCGATGGAGATATGAAATTGCAGAGACTAATGCAGGTACCTATTTACACTATAAACAAATCTTTTAATATTCCCTTCGAGTTTTCTTAAAAATCGAATAATTTAATGAATTTGAAGGTGAAGAAGGTACAGAAATACATTGTCGTAATATTGTTTTATATTTTTATTATGATTACATCCATGACAAAAACTGGACGTTCAACATCGATAAATTGTGTCCACACTGACAAAAATTCCTGGCTCCGCACCTAGTTACGAGCCATAATAAACCACACGAATTGAGTTGGGAATAAACAATCTTAGGAAGGATTATTCATCTTCCTACTCATCAATGCAAGAAACCAGTGTAGAAAGTTCTTTGATAAAACACGAACCAAGATTCATCACGACAAGTAGTTGGAGAATGCAAGAATAAGCATGAAAATTTCAGTTTGAAGTTTTTCTTTTCCCCTCTATACGGCATGTTTTTGTGTTTGATGATTTAAAAGGACATCTTGATGCAGAGTGTAAGCTACACTTTAACTAAATCATACATTAAAATAGAAGTAAACGTAGAGTGTAAGTTACAATTATTGTGATTTATGAAATATAATTACATAAAAATTTTTAAATTTGACAGTCAAAAAATTATACATAGACTGTAATTTGTCGTATTTTTCTTTAAGCATTTGTTAATGTTGTAATTTTACAAATATCAATATATTTCAATTCACTCTTATTTATTCCCAATTTGTCTAAATTAGACAATGATTTATACATGTCTTAATGACTCTTCAATGGAAAACTATGTTCGTTGCCCTTTCGTGTTTCGAAAGGCCACAATAGGGGACCTCAAATCTTTTCTTTCTAATTTGGGAAGTGTATTGAGGAGCCCTAAAATCTTATCTACCGTAATATTGTCATAACGTACCAGCAATACATTTATTTGTAATTGTGTTAATTAATTTATTCACGTGTTCGTTTGTAGTACTACATTACAATTATTATCTCTTCATTCCCCTGGAAAAAGAAAGCAAAAGAAGAAAGGAGCAGCAATCGAGGAGGCAGAATCAACTCACCGACCAACTACCTTCTTTAGGTTAAAAGATATCAAAGGGGACCTTCACCTAGCTATTGTTGTATTATTCAACACATATACCCACTTATCTTGTCCAAAGCTAACTTACCAACTTTAAATTAATTTGTAATTAGGTTAATTATTTGATTAATATGTTGATTTGTAATACTAGATTATCATTAGAGGAAATTACACCCACCAATGGTCTTCAACTTCCCAATTCAAAAATCAAGTTTGAAAGTTTTGTGTTCAAAAATCGGGTGATAATTCAACTTTTTAATATTAATAATAATATTATAAAATTAAATTAATTTACATACCCATAACCCACCCTCCCTATCCCATATGACTCCATCCACCCCCACCCAATTTCACTCCCAAATCCTAGATCAACCAATTGTGACTCTTTCAAATTAAAGCTGAAGTTGAGGAAGATCAAGAGATGGTGGCCATGGATAACAGCGGCATGCTTCATGTGTCGGGCCGCACTGAGCAACTGCCTCCATCACCGTTGCGCATGAAACAGTGACGACGAGTGTCGCGCGTAATGGCGATAGTGTTGCTCGCAACAGCGCATGTGATAGTAACGCTTCGACTCTCTTCCTTTTGTGCTGTTAACTTTTTCATCTTGATCTTCTCCATGGGTGAACATTTTTATGGGTCGAATCTGTGTGAAGAAGAGCTGGAGGAGGTGGTTTTGGTATGGTAGAGGTGGATGTGGATGTGGATGTGGTGGTATTGTTGGAATTTGTGGTGGAGGAGGTGTTGATTTTGAATTTGATGTGGATGCGATGGTGGGTGTGGGTTGTGGTGCATGTGGTGGTAGCGGTAGTGGTAGTGGTAGTGGTAGTGTTAGTAGGTGTTGGTGATGGTGATGGTGAATGTGGTGGCAATGGTAGTGGTAGTGGTAGTGTTAGTAGTCATACCTTATCCTTTAATGAGATCAACTATAAAATTTAATCAGAGTGGAACTAAACTGAATATTTTATTTCTAAAATAAACCGAATATACATGGATAAAAATATGTGTCTAAAACAGACAACATCCAAATACAAACTCCCACTAAACTGGCATATCATCAAAAGATGCAACACCCATATGAGTATTATGCTTATGAAAGACCTTGGGTGGTAGCCATTTAGTACATGGATCAATGATTATGGAATTTGTCCTAATATGCTTTATAGAAATCTAACAACTCTAAATTCTTTTCATGACAGCTAGGAACTTAATGTCTATAAACTTTGACATCATCAAGTTCCTGTTTNGCAACACCCCTATGAGTATTATGCTCATGAAAGACCTTGGGTGGTAGCCATTTAGTAACTGAATCCATAATTGTGGAATTTGTCCTAATATGCTTTATAGAAATCTAACAACTCTAAATTCTTTTCATGACAGCTAGGAACTTAATGTCTATAAACTTTGACATCATCAAGTTCCTGTTTGAATATAAGACTGCTATGTAACAGAATAACTAAAGTGTGCTTTCAAATCCATCGAAAATATGTAGCCTAGTGATAATATTTTACAATTATATTCCATGATCAGAATCAGAATATCCAACAATCTCCAATTGGTCTAATTTTTCTGAATGTGATCATATAATCCTTAGTTCTTTATAGATACTGAATAACCTCATGGTTGCTTTCCAAATTTTCATCCCAAAGTTAATTAAATATCTGTCTAGCATCTCAACAATGAATGTTATATCCAAATATGTGCAAATTTAAGCATACATTAAACTCCCGACTATTGAAGTATAGGGAATTTCCTGTATTTCATTTTCTTTAAGTTTATCCTTGAGGCATTAATTGGGATTAAAGTTATCTCCCTTAATTATAGGGGTATCACTTGATTTTTATTCCTACATCCCATATTTTTTTAAAAGCTCATAGATACACCTCTTTTGTGGTAATCCAAATATACACCGAGAACGATCCCTGTGTGTTTATATCCTTAATATAAAAGAAGAGTCACCAAAAATTTTTGTTTCAAAATTCCATGAAAGAAATCTTTTGGTTTCGTGCCATAAGCCTACATCATTGTATGAAAGTAGTATGTTATCGACATACAATACCAATAAATATGTTTACTTTCACTGAACTTGTAATATTCACAATCATCAACTGAATTCATCTCAAAATCAAATGAAATAATTATTTGATAAAATTTGTGATACCATTACGAGAAATCAACTTAAGCATGTAGATGAATTTCTTTAATTTGTAAACCATCTGACGTAATTTAAGATCAAAATGTGTCACAAATGTCATAATTATCCTAAAATAGTCTTTTATAGAAATCGGAGAAAAAACCTCTTTAATGTCAATACCTTCCTTTTGAGTAAAACCATTTACAACAAGACAAGCATCATATCCCTCCACATCACCCTTCGAATCTCTCTTTGTTTTAAATATTCAGTTACAACTAATGAGTTTCGCACCTTCAGGCAATGAGATAAGTTCCCAAACGTCATTATTACTCATGAAATTTATCTCTTTATGCATGACATCAATCTACTCTTGAGAATTATTCATTTGCATGGCTTGATGAAAGTTGATTGATCAGTTCTTCTTTCATCAATCCATGCCATATTTTATTAGAGAAAGACTATAAAGTTATCTAAAATTATCTCTCATTTTTATAGTGGATTTCCTTAATGACATTTGTTTTTGAGGTTGTTGAGTTTGTTTTTCTGGAATAATCTCTTGATTGTGTATATGAGATTTTGTAATATTGTCTTAATCCAAAATTGCTTCTTGAACAAGATCTAGAACAAGAATTTGTCCCTAATTCTGATCATTGTCAATTGCAATAGAAGAAATATATACATATTCCCCACCCAAGACAAAATCATTAACCTTATAACTTTATCTCCCCGCAAACTCTAAATCCTCAAGGAATCGAACATTTTCCGTTTCGAAAATTAACCTAATAGTGGAATCTTTAAAAAAATATGTAACCGCTTAACAATTGCTTTACTTAGAACTTTGTTGNGAATCAGACATTCCTCGTTTCGAAAATTAACCTAATAGTGGGATCTTTTAAAAATTTGTAACTCCTTAATAATTGCTTTACATGGAACTTTGTTGAGAATTTAAGCTGCAATCTTTAGTACTTTTATCTATAGAGATTCTGATGCACTGTATGACGATTCCACATTCCTCTAGAAATTTAGTAAAAGGCCCTTAGACTTTATTCTCCTGATCCGTCATATCTGGCATAGTATTCACCACTATGATAAAATCTGACTTGTTAAATTCCTTTACCGAGTTGATTTTCAACCTCAGTCTTATATGCCTTGAATATGTCCAGTGTTTAGGATTTCTCATAGATGAGATATAGGTAGTCAAGTGAGAAACATTTGTCTATAAATATAATAAATTACTATTGATCATTTCAAGAAGTCGAAGTGAATGACTTATAGCTATCCGTATGAATTAGTTATAAGATGTCCAAAGTCCTATTGTCACCTAATATCTTTATATTTATTTGTTTTCCCTTGATATAATTAACATAAACACTTAAGTCTGAAAAATTAAGGGAATCAATAATTTCTTCTGACACAAGACCTTCCATTCTCTTTTGAGAGAAGTGACCTAATCATTTGTGCCATAACAAAGTAGAATTCTCATTGGTTAATTTATGTTTAATACCACTTGAATTCACATACAAGATTTCTTTATAAGAGGCAACCGTATTAAACAAATATAGGTTATTGTAACCGGATAAATAACTGGTACCCCAATTCTCACGTTGGTTTGTTTTGAGGTAAATTTAGTGTCAATACCTAGACACATTTGGTGGATAAATTTTAGTACCACTACTCACAAAAGTGTGTTTATACAGGGTTGTCTGAGCTGCCAAAACCAATTGATGCTGAAAGATTTATCTATATCGGGCGATGACAAATCAGTTAAAGTTGAGGCTATAGGGACTTTATGTTATCTTTAAAGACTGGTTATGATTGAGATTTGAAATAGACATTTGTGGTACAGTCTTTTTAGACGGAATTTGATTTCTATTTCTATATTGAACAAATTTGGTTACTCTTGTTCAATTGGAAATAGTCAGTTTGATCTTTTTTTTTTCTTTACACATCAAGTGTGGTATTTAGTACAGTCTCTCTTTATATATTCCAGATTTGCACAAAAATAACAGCTATATTTATCTTTTTCAAACTTTCGCTGTTTGTTTTGAATCGAACCGAATCCAACTTTCTTATTCTTTATTACTTGTCCTTAGAGGTACTTGCTAAATGAGTGATATCAGTTTTATCTTGCTTTAAGCATTCTTCTTCTTGCACACAGTATGGAATGAGCTCATTAAGATTCCATTTTCCCTTCAAGCTTTAATGATTTTAGTTTTAAAGTAAGATGAGACATCTCTATGATGTACTCTCGAATATTTTATTTACCTTTATACCTTAGTGAAACTAAGTTCGCAAAAAACGTACTAGTTTCGATCTTATCGTCTTTTACAAAGCATTTTTTATTATTATTTCTTTAATAAATTTCTTGGCAGTAGTTACATTAGCGCCCCTAAATATTACTGAAATTCCACGCTTCATGATCATAAGACTCGTGCGATTTAAACGATCCCACTTATTCGAGTCCTTTTTTATTAGCGGAACTTTTATCTTTAAGATTAGTGGATTGTTCAGTCCTTAATACAAGATCTAGATCGATGCCGCCAAGAACGATACAAATGTTCTCTTTCCAGCCCTTAAACTTTGGTTCTAGCACAAGAATTAAATTGATGTTGGTAGATATTGCAGAAGTTGATGGATTAACTGAATAGAGAACTTATACCTAATTAACATGTTCACATACGAATTCGTATTAAACAATTAATTCAAATAATGGTAAACCCCATCACAAGAGACCAAGCACAATATTGATATTTAGTCTTTGGACAGAAATACGAACTTGTAAGTTGTACTCTTGGTATACTAATCAAATATTGACAATAACCTATGTTAAACAACAAACATATCTTTAAACCGATTTATTGTTCACATAAAACAAAACTTTAGAATTATCACATATTTATTACCATGAGTGTGCATGTAATCCGGCCAAATATTTACCTTCCTTTGAGCTGGTGAATATTCGCATGAATTACAAACATACAACCTTCTTAATATTCCAAATAAATTAATCTAGACAATAGATGTTACTTTGGTATCATATTGTTTCAATTAATCTATTTTAGAAAATTAGTAATCTCAAAAACATTTATTTTAATACCAAGATTTGAATTTGAATTGTTAATTTCTAATTCTTTTATTTTAATTTTTTTTAAATAATTATAAAATAAAAAATAGAGCAACAATGCAGCGCCAAGATTCTGTTGCTGGGTACCAAAACAAATTTCACATAATGAAATAAAATTAACACCATTGTGTTATTATCCTAATCATGAAGTCTTGATTGCTTTTCTTCAAATTCCAATCCACCTTGATGCTGCTGTATGTGTATTTATCAACTATGTATACACTACTTACAGAAAGACAGAGTGGGAATTCCATTTTGATTCTCTTCTGCTAAATATCGAAACTGGAACCTTCATATTACTAATTACTTGTTTGGCAAAACTAAAAACTGGTTCAGTGTTTATAAACAGTCCTCAAACATAGCCTGAGTAAGATTTAAGAGGCTGTGATGGTGCGAATAGCTGCATCCTAACGTAAACCAACCAGAAAAAAATGATTTTCTTCCCACAAAATACTACAAATTCCTCGTGCATAAATCTAAATTCAACTTTATGTTAATCATGCAATTATGATATCTTGATCCACGTGTCAACATAAATGCAATTAATTATAATTATACTCAAGTTCAATAATTAAATCCTAAAAATTGTCAAATTTGAAAAAACTCAAAATTTAAATATTTAGGGTTTGAAATTCACTTCCAAAATTAAGTAATCCAAATTATGAATTTCAACCCTAAAATTATTTCTTAAATCTCAATCGTTTAACAAGAGTTGGCTCGAATACAACTTGTTGAATTTTTCATGAAATTTAAACTTTATAAACTTTACATAATTGTCAAGATTTTCATTTCAAATCACTAAGAAAGTTAATTGAAATCTTGATCTCTAAATCTTCAATTTATTTGTTCCAACCGTTCTTTTGTATTCTTGATTGTGGGTTTATGGATTTTCCTCTTCAATATGCTTTTTCTTGTATTCTTGTATTGATGGGACAACACAAAGAATGAAAATTGCATATGAATTGGAGACCATAATCATATATATAATGTCCATATGTATTTGACCTATTGTCAAATACAAACCATAATGGATCCAATCTCTACACATATAATCCAGCCCACACTTTATTTAGATACACAAAGCTCAATTACTTAATTTCTTCTTAGATCACTTTAATTTTGGGCTTAACTTTAAGATAGTTTTTATGCACAATTAATTATATATGTCGGCTCATATGACAAATTAAATAATTTTCCAACATAATAACAAAATTTGACTGCCTATTCGGCAGCAATCTTAGATTTAGCCTTCACCTTAACCTTCAAATTTGCCTTCTCCATCTTCCTGAGCCCTCTACTGCAAGATCTACAAATGAACCATCTAGCTCCATCCATTGGGCATCGGCTGAGTTGGAGAGAGGACATAGTTTCAAAGAACATGTCTAAAAAATGGATGTAATGGAAGCCTCAGCTTGGCTTTGAAGATGGTCTCACTAACAACCATGTATCCCATTCGAGAAAGTAAGCCATCTCAACTTTTTCAAGGATGATCATCTCAGTGCCATCTGGTATACGAAAGTTGTTAGAATTTGGCTGTGACTCAAATTCTTTGTTGAAGTAATTGAAAAATTCTAATTGAAGTGCACGTCAAGAGGAATTCAATTTATAATGCTATTAGAGTCTTATTCAAGTTGAAATTTCATTTGAAAGCCCTATTGGGAGTTGTATGTATTGGACTTGAAGAAGTTGATATTATGGACCAGGAAAAAAAGTCGCTGCATTTTCGCTACCCTACCGCTAGATGGCCGTTCGAGCAACACCAGCATGTTTTCACCAGAGACTTGGTCACTCGCCTGTCGCCCGCCTGGTGCTCAAGCGATGAACCTGTCGCTAGCTTATCGATCGAACAACAGTGTTATCCAGCCCAAGCCCCTTTTCGCATTTTAACACGCTTTTGGCATTCTACTTCAACTACAACTCATCTATTAGGGTTTGGATGTTGCCCTACATAGTTGCCTATATATATTTGGCTCTTCTATACAATTTTATGGTGTGAGAAAAGTGATTACTAGTTTTTAGAATCATTGTAATATTTCTCCATTTTCATTATTTGTAGTATAATAAAATCTCATAATTCCTCTATCATATTTTCTTATCTTCTTTTATTCTTTTAGTTGTGATCAAATACTTTATTATTATATCATATAACTTCAATATTTCAATCCGATAATTGGTTTCATATCAAGTGGTATCGAGTGATACGTGATCCTTGAATTCCCAACAATTGATATCAGAGATTCTGGGCATAATTAACACAATAAGTAATATCAGAGCCTAGGTTCGGCAGTTTCGCCAGAGCACAGGGTTTGATTTGTTCGAGATTTTTTTCGTGATGATTGTCATGAAGTATGACATTCTACTTTTGGATCAGAGCACTAGATTTTCACTATATAAGGTTAAGATGCGTACAGTACTCACACAGTAGGATTTGGATGATGTGCTGCTAGAAATTGATAAGATGTCCGCAACTTTGACCGTAGATGAGAAATTACGGAAGGATAAGAAGGCGGTTTCTCACATTCATCTTCATCTATCGAATACCATTTTTCACAACATTTTGAAGGAGGGTTCAGCAGCTGATTTATGGTTGAAGATGGAGCAATTGTGCATGACTAAAAGTCTGACAAGCAAGTTACATCTCAAGCAG
>CAIGRN010135795.1:0-11827 GCA_903798345.1 Fraxinus anomala
CAAAATCAATATTTATCACTCTATCAATACATAATTATTTGGCTCAAATAAGATAGAAATTTAAAATATATTTTATTTTAGTCCTCATTTTTTTTAAATATTAAAAAAATATACTATATAAAATAAATAAAAAAATTTCGGGGCGTTACGCCTCGCCTCCGAAACTCAAATTAAAAGAGCAACAAAGACTCATGAGGTCAAAATATGAAGAAATCAAACAAATTTGAAGTCATTGCACTGTAAGGCTTAAGTCCATGTTAAAGCGCTGCCTCAAGGAGGAAGCACTATAACTTAGGCTGAATCACTATTTTTAGTCAGTGTGTCAGCCTATTGTATAGGGCAGTTGACCCCTTATCAATGTATTAATTGTATGAATAGACAGTGATGTGACGCTTCAATTAGGGAGATGATGCCATGTGGATTTGATCCAACAGTCACCACGTCAGTCAAGAGAGTATAAATAAGTTCTCTTTATAACTAAAAGGGGTTGGGTTGTTGGTTGGAAAATTGACAATTGAGACTAAAAATACACTAGAACTCTTGAAGTGAAATATATGAACACTTTGCTTATTTTCTATATTCTTTACCTGTTCATGAGCTACAAATCTCAACATACAAGACAACAACTTATATACGCATTTCATCTATCATTCCACATATTCCTGTTTGTCACTGCATAGGTTAGTTTGGTTTTCATCTGGTGATCGTTGTTAGCACGATCACCTTTGTTTCACCCATCAGAGCCTGAACATTTTTATCTCTCGTCTCAAAGTACCCCAGTGTCAATTTCCTCCTTGATACCGCCTTTACTTCAGTAGGAACGCACCGGAATAGTACTTGACTTGATGTGAGTGAGCCCGACATCTGTTGGCACATTTTTTGAGGTCCAAAAATTGGCGCCGTCTATAGAAAATCCTACATTTAACCACGAAAATACCTGTGGGAAAAAGCTAGCTAGAAATATTTTGGCAAGAAAGTTGTAAACCTTTGAAAAAAGAGCGTCCTTGAAGAAAGGACCGTTAGAAACTTCCAACCATTGAAAAATGAGAGTTCTTGAAGAAGGAACCGTTGGAAAGTCCTGAAATCCGATATTTATTTGATCCTTGAAGAAATGAACATTTGGTTGAATAAAAGTGTTCGTGGAAAATGAGATCAAGTGGTAATGAAAGTACACCTCGTAGGACGAGAGAACACCCTAAAGAAGGGAAACTTTCACGGGCTGCCCCAACTGTTCGCCCACGACCCCCATAACATAGACGAGGTGGGTTAAGAGGCAGAGGTAGGGTCACAGCTAGACTCACTAAAGAAATGGCCACAATGGTTGCCATCATGAGAAATATAACCCAACAAATCATGGCTATGCATGAAATGCTAATGAGCATGCAGGGTCGATGACCCTGAAAATGCATTTCATGACCCTCAAGAATACAATCACGAATAAGAATAAGTCCAAAGCCAAATAGTTGGATATCATCACACTAGGATGGAAGCTCCCCAAGATAGAGAAGTTGAGGTTGATACATCAACCAATTACGCCTTGAAACGACCATGAGCCTCCATATAACTTTCCTCCGAACTATAAGCCAGAAGATCGAACTCAGAGGTCAGCAAGTGTCTTCAACAGGATAAGCCTAGGGTTACCTAGAAATAGGCAGGCTCATTCACCCTCTGCGCCTAGAAATAGGCAGGTTTGTCCTCCTCATGTGCCTAAAAATAGGCAACAGGAGCCTCCCCAATATGAAAGACAAGAACTAGTCTACCATGAAGAGCGTTGAATTCCTCCCCTAGAAATAGGCGCGAGAGAAGGGACAGGGTTATGGGTGAGGCAGGCCCCTCCCAACTACCTCTCCAAAACCATCAAGGAGAGGATGAGGATTCTGATGAACCACAAAGGTCATGCGACCTCAATGACGACGATGACCATTCACCATTCTCACAAGCCATTAGGAACGCCCTAATGCTGAACCACTTTACACTCCCTAAAATTCCTAAGTATGATGGGAGAGGTGACCCTGCGAAACACCTCAACAGCTTTAAAACACACATGAATTTGAAAGGAGCAACCCCAGCTATGAAGTGTAGAGCCTTTCACTTGACCCTAAGTAGAGGAGCTGAAATCTGATATACAAGGTTGCCAGAAGGTAGCATTTGGAGTTGGCTGGACTTCAAAAGGACGTTCTTAAAGTGCTTTGCCACTAGTAAAGAGGGCGAAATGCTCGTTCAACATTTACAAGATATGCGACAACAACAGGGCGAGACGCTGAAAAGTTTCTTGTCCCGTTTTACTGATGAAATGACCTACTGTGCACAAGTCATAGATAGAGATGCTCTAACTGCCTTAAGAGGATGTTTGGACATGAACTCTCTCTTTTGGAGAAACGTGCAGAACAAGGACCCTATTACCTATGATGCCTTACTAGAAATGATAAGGCGAGAAATGAAGAATTGAGAGATCATTGGAACAGGGCCAGCCAGGGACTCCCCCCCCCCACTCCCCCCTCAAATGCAAAGGGGAAGGGGTCCTACCTCCAATTTGATAGATCACCAGGCACCTCTTAATCATGGACAAGAACTAGCTGCAGCAACACTTAATGCAAAACCCACTTTGGCTTATGAGGAAGTGAACCCGGATGCTGAAATGCATCAGTGCCAGCCCTACAGTACCCATAAAGGGGAAGAGGTATGGGGAAAGGTGCTGAACCTAGAAATAGGAACGAAGCTCCCAATTATTATACATACCATTACTCCCATGGCCACCGCACAAAAAACTACTGGGACGTCGCCAGATACTCCCAAAACACCAATCAAGGAAGAGGCAGGCGCTTCCGAAGAGACACTCCTCCAAGGCAGACCCAACAGCATGAGAATGTTGAGTCAAGACATCCCAACATAAATGACCCCCCAAGTAGGGATGGCAAAATGACTCGCCAACTCGGGCGACTCGAGCTCGGCTAGAAAAAAGCTCGAGTTGGGCCGACTAGTGGCTTGATGGGGCCGAGCCCCAATTTGTGGCGTCGGCTATAGCTGGGCTGACCCATGTGGCTCGACGGGCAGCCCGTGAGCCTAAAAAATAAAAATAATAAAAAACACTTGCCTGCCACTTTTTTTGTATTTCTTTTCATTTTAGATGTAATTTTTTTATATGTTAATATTTAGTTATTATTTATCGTCAGTCCGAGCCGGGCCGGGCCAGCTCGATGGGCCCGCCCATGAGCCTAAAAAAAACTTGTCTGTCACTTCATTTTTTAAATTTTTTAGTTTTTTCTTTTAATTTTAGCTGTAATTTTTTTATATGTTAATATTTAGTTATTATTTATAATACGTATAAATTGTGCAAATTTGAAATTCTTTTTAAAAAATTTAGATTAGTCACGAATTAAAAAAAAATCGAGCATGCTCGACTCGCTAAGGCCTGAGCTGAAAACTCGGGTCAAACCTAAATTTTTTGTCTCGACTCGACTCGTTGACACCTCTATAAATATGTCACTGCAAAGTGTGTCTTATTGTCTTTAAAGAAGTTTGGGTGCCATTTTGTTCAAAGAATTCATTTTCCAATCACATCAGTAGGGCCCACCATTGAATGTCATGAGCATTTAATTATTGATAGTTATGTTTGATTTTCAATTATACTTCCACTTTTGACTAGATGTGTTTGATTTTCAATTATACTTTCACTTTTGACTAGATGTGTGAATGTTTTATTTTGGAGAAAATGGCAAAATTGGTAAAGTGAAATCAAAACCTATTGTGTCCAGTGAAATGAAAAAAGAAAATGTTACTTCACATACTAACGGTCAAATTTCTTCTAAAAAAAATTTGGTGTCAAATAAGGATTTTACAAAATGGAAGTCATTTTCAGGAGTTGTTGCTTAGTCCAGCCTGCAGAACCCATGTGGAATGACTACTTGTCACAAAAAATGTACAGTAATTGGACCACATTTCCTATAACTATGTTGGGGGCGAGTTGCAATTATCCCAAAGAAGAATGAAAAAGACAAAAATCATTGCTTGCCTAGGGATGGCAAAATGGTTCTCCAGCGTAGTGGCTCAGCCCCATTTTGGGGCGGCGGCTCTAGCCAGCCCGGCCCAGCCCAGCCCGTGAGACTAAAAAATAAAAAAATAATAAAAAAACTTGCCTACCACTTCTTCTTTTTTTAATTTTTTCTTTTAATTTTAGTTGTAATTTTTTTATATGTTTATATTTAGTTATTATTTATAATACGTATACATTGTACAAATTTTAAATTCTTTAAAAAAATTAGATTTGTCACGAATTTAAAAAAAAATCGTTCCCGCTCAAGCTCGAACTGACACGCTAAAGCCCTAGTTGAAAGTTCGGGTCGAGCTTAAAATTTTTTACAGAACTTTTGGTCGGCTCATCTCAAGCAAAAAAAAAAAAAACTCGAAATATTTTTACTCGAGCCGAGTCTGAGCAAAAAGTTTCGGCTCGTTGACATCCCTATCCTCAAGAAGAAGGGATAATAATGCGGAAAGACCTAAAGAAGGTCAAAGGTAAATACGAAGTCTCCCAGCAAATGATGGCCAGGAACCCATCAGGGAAATCTACACGATCATTGGAGGTCCATATGTTGGGGGAGAATTTAGAAACTCACAAATAAATTATGCTAAAGAAGCAAAAGATCTTCCTATGACAAGTTTCATAGTTAATTGATCCTCTACCAAAAGAGCAATCCCACCATCACATTTACTCAAGAAGATGCAGCGGGTGTGCATTATCTGCACTGTGACGCCCTAGTGGTGAGGACTGTCGTGGCCCGCAACGGCCCGAAAAGAATGTTAGTGGATAATGGAAGCTTGGTCAACATCATCTTTGGAACCACCTTTGATAAGATTAAAGTTGACCACGAGGTAACCCCAATGAGTTCCTCCTTGTATGGTTTTACAGGAGATAGCATCATTCTAAGTGGTAAAATCACTATAGCAATAGAGATGGGGACTGCACCCTTGACTGCTAACCACTTCATGGAATTTTTGGTGGTTGATAATCGCTTTGCTTATCATGGAGTACTTAGGAGGCCAGCCTTGAAGAAAATATGGGCCGTCACCTTCATTCATCACTTATGTATGAAGTTTCCCACTGAAAATAGCATAGCAACTGTCTGAGGTGATTAGAGAAGTGTTAGGGAATGTTACTCGAACTCCCTAAAAAAAGCTAAGCCAAGGACTGTCGACGTTATTATCACTGACCTTGACATGAACGACGCCCTTGAACAAGGGGAAGACGTCGAGATAACCGATGCTCCTGAAGAAGGGGACATCCTCGAAGTCATACGAACCTCTAAAGAAGAGGTTGTTTTGTAAAGAACATACCATCCCTGAAGAAGGCAGGGCTACTAAAGAAGCAGCTAACTTGGAAGAGCTGGACCCTCACATCATTGACTGCGAGCCTCAAACAGCACCTATGGAGGAACTGGAGAGCTTCTCAGTAGACTCACAAGACCCCTCCAAACACTTGCAGGTTGGAAGAAATCTACCAATAAAAGTAAAGGATGAGCTCAATAGCTTCTTACTAAAAAATCTTGATATCTTTGCCTGGACAGTATTGATCCAAAGATCAGTTGCCACCACTTGAACACCGACCCAAAAGTCACAGCACATAGGTAAAAATGAAGAGCCCTCAACCCTAAAAGATATGAGGCTCTAAAGGATAAGGTTAAGAAGGTGATCGACAATGGATTTATCCGGGAATCAGTGTATCCTAAGTGGGTTTCGAACCCAGTATTAGCCAAAAAGTACAGCGAGAAGTTGAGGGTTTGCGTAGACTTTTCAAATTTAAACCAAGACTATCCTAAGGACTGCTTCCCGCTTCCCAAAATAGACCAACTTGTGGATTCAACTGTCAGACATGAACTTCTTAGTTTCATGGATGCATATTCTGGATACAATCAAATCCCTATGTTCCCAGTCAATGAGGAGCACACCTCATTCATCACAGACAATGGTCTTTATTGCTACAAGGTCATGCCCTTCGGGTTGAAAAATGTCGAAGCTACCTACCAAAGACTTCTTAATAAAATATTCGTCGACCTTATTGGAAATATTATGGAGGTCTACGTGGACAACATGCTGGTGAAGAGCTTAAAAGTAGGGGATCATGTAAAAAACCTTAATGAAACATTCCAAATTCTGAGAAGATACTAGATGAAACTCAATCATTTAAAGTGTACTTTTGGAGTTGCCTCAGGAACGTTCTTGGGCTACATTATCAACCAAAGAGGCATCGAAGCAAACCCTAAAAAGGTCAAAGCTTTGATTGAAATGAGGTCATCTCAGAAACCCAAAGAGGTACAGAGCCTCACAGGACGAGTAGCAGCCTTGAACCACTTCGTCTCCAAGACAACATATAAATGCCCACCTTTCTTTAAGATCCTCAAAGGAGGAAACAAGTTTCAATGGACAGAAGAGTATGAGACAGACTTACAAGTGTTGAAGAAGCACTTGGGATAGGCTCTCCTCCTCTCCAAACCTAGGAACCACGAACCTTTACAGTTGTACTTAGCGGTAACTTTCGAGGCTATCAATTCGGTTTTGATAAGAGAAGAGAATGGTCACCAGCTGGCCGTATACTAAGTCAACAAAGCACTCTTAGCAGTAGAGACTCCCTATCCAGATGTGGAGAAGTTAGCTCTTTTTTTGGTGACATCCTCAAGAAAATTAAGTCCATATTTCCAACCTCATAGTATACATTTGTTGACAATCTTTCCTCTCAAGCAAGTGCTGCAGAAGCCTAACGCTTCAGGGAGATTGCTAAAATTAGTTGTAGAACTTAGTGAATTTGACATTGTTTTCAAGCTCAAGACTGCCATCAAGGGTCAGGCCTTATCAAAAATTTTGGCAGAATTCATTCATGTTCCAGAAATGGAAGAAGAAACGGAACTTGTCGAACCTCCAACTTGGAGCCTTTCAGTTGATGGATCTTCAGGAGAGACAGGGTTAGGAGCATGAGTTGTCTTAGTCTATCTAGAGGGACATAAGCTTACTTGCGCTGTGAGATTCGATTTCAAAACTACCAACAATGCAACAGAATATGAGGCCCTCATCGCTGGCCTAAGGTTAGCCAAAGAGATGCAAATGAAGAGGCTCGCCATCAATAGTGACTCTCAGCCAGTAGTGAGTCAAGTTTATGGTAAATTTTCAGCTAGAGATAAGTCTATGGCAGCATATCCGAAATTGGTTATGGAATACATCCCATCCTTTGAAAGGTTCGAACTGGGTGCAAATCCCACTCTCTGAGAACGTCCATGCCGAAGCACTGTCTAAATTAACAAGCAGCAAAGATTCCGAACTGCTCATAGTTGTGCCTATAGAACATCTTTCTAGACATTCTACCGCCACTGGCAATGTTGGTATGTGGGTTGAGGACACTTCATCTTGGATGAAGCCAATCATATCATTCCTCAAAGACCAAATCCCACCCTCTGAAAAGGAGGAGGCTTAGAAGCTCAGAAGAAGAGCTGTCCACTTCGTCTTCCAGGACAATGTACTATACAAACGTGGGTTCTCGATGTCCCTGTTCAGATGCTTTGGAGGAGAACAAGCAAATTATGTACTTCGAAAAATCCTTGAAGGGGTATGTGGGAACCACGTTGGAGGATGGTCTTTAGCACCGAAAGTACTGAGACAAGGATACTACTAGCATACCTTGAAAAATGATGCGCAACAATTTGCTAGAAAATGTGATAAATGTCAAAACTTCGCTACTATTCAGATGCAACCTTCTCAAGACTTGAATGTTGTGTCCAGCCCTTGACCATCCCTTGACCATTTACAAAGTGGAGAATTGATCTTATAGGACCTTTTCCCAAATGAAGATAAAACTATAGCTTCGCGATTGTCACCATTAATTAATTCACCAAATGGGTAGAAGTTGAGCCACTTGCCAAAATCACTGAGGCCAATACTTCCAAATTCCTATGAAAGAACATCATCTATAAGTTTGGAAATCCCCATTAAATTGTATCAGACAATGGTAGACAGTTTGACAACAAGAAGATTAAAAATTTGTATGAGGAGCTGGGTATCAAGAAGAATTTTTCCTCCCCACATCATCCCCAGGCAAATGGGCAAGTCGAGGCAGTTAACAAAATGATCAAGTATATGATGAAAAGGTAACTGGATGCCTCTAAAGGGGCATGACTCGAGGAACTACCTCAAGTACTCTGAGCTATCAGAACTACAAGCAGAACTACTACAGGAGAGACCCCATTCTCTATGGCCTACGAGGTTGAGGCTATAAGCCCAGTTGAAGTAGGTTTTCCATCTTCTCGTTGAATACACTTCAATAAAATAACTAATGAAGAGATGAGGAAATGTGAACTCGGCCTCCTTAAAGAAATGAGGGACGACTCTCAAACGAAATTGGCCGTTAATCAAAGAAAATGACTAGATACTACAATTCAAAAGTGAAAAAGAAGTCGAAGAGTATTTCCATACTCTAAAAAGTATGGTTCAAGAACCCTTGGTCCCAACTGGTAGGGTCTTTATCGCATCAGTAAAGAGGTTTGGCCTGAAACTTACAGAATTGATAATACGGATAGAAAGGCACATCCTCATTTATGGAATGTAGAACATCTGCGCAAGTATTATCAATGATGTAAACATCTTGTATATTCAATTTGAAATTCAATGAAATTGATTTTATTATATCTTTCATATGTTAAAAATACCTCCCATGAGGCTAAAGCCCTGGGAAATGCATTTGCATAGACGAGCTATCCCTATGCAGGGAAGCGTGAACACATCAACGAGGAGCAGGGTCCAAAAATGGACCACATCTGCACTTACAAAGTGCGACACATGCCTTTAACAACTAAAGTATTTAGGGAAGCCTCAGGATGAGCGAACCACTCAACCCTTGCTAAGAAAAATGAAAGGCAAAGCGAACTGCCTACACTTGTGCAAATTATAAGTGACAAGATTACAAATTCAAGCTAAAGTCTGAAGTACTAAAGTACTAAAGAGCCTTAGTTCAAGCACATCATTGTACATAAGTTTAGAAATTTATAAAGGTACACGACCCTCTAACACTTGGACAAAAAATTTAATGTTTGACTTACAATCGAAGTACAATGTGCAAAGGTCTGGTGTTGCTTAAGCCTTACATGAACATCTGATCATTATATGTTCGATTATTTGGTTAAACTAGTTTGAAGTAGTTAAGAAAACTTCAGTTATGTTCATTGTTGAAGTTTGATGTGACTAAGCTCTGAACTTTTTTAAGATGTGAGACCTGCCAACATTTGTAAAATTTTCCAAGTTTGGTTGTTGTCGAGGATCATGTTGCACAAGTATAATGTTGTTATGTCTGACCTACTAACACTTGTAAAAAATTTTGCATGTCTTATTATTGTTGGGGCTCATGTTGTATAAGTTTGACCTTGCTACTAGTTTGATGTTGTTAAGCTTGGGAAGTTGTTATATGTATAATGTTATTACGACGTTGATGTTACTTAAAGTTAGATGTAATTGTTGAAGTATTAGTGGTTCGAATTTATATTGGCAAACACATCAGAATTAAACAGAAGTAGTAAAGATGAAGAAAGTAAATGAACACAAGTACTAAAGAAAAGAAGAAACTTTATTCATTGAAGAATATTTACAAAAAGTGGGCATAAGCCATTACACCAAAAATAATAAAAAAGATACAAATGGAGAACTGTGTCCTAAGTAGGTAGGGGTGGAGGAGCCACAAATGGTATTATGGTGTTGGGAGCCACTTCTTTAGTAGCAGCCTCTTCAACTGCATCGTCTTCAAGCTCAATGACCTGGTCTCCCTCAGGCAGAGTTGGAGGCTCAGGCTCCTCCTCGTCTTCTTCCCTAAAGAAGGCCGATCTCAGCTGTGAAGTGTCGATGCCCTGGATGTTGACCTTAAGACACTCTGTCATGTCAATATAGGCATAATTTCGCCAGTACTGCGCGAAGTTTTTATATACTTAAGTTAAATGAAAGTTGGCAAGAAACCTCTTCTCAGCATCACTACTGGCAAGTTCAGCATCTCTTCTGGCAGTTATCACTTCTTCAGTCAGACCAGCTACTTTTAGGTTCAGACTCTCCACCTGCTCCTTAAAAGCTGCATTCTCTTTATTGGCCTTCTCCAAGGCCTCAACTACCAGCTTCTGGTGGGCATCAGATATCACCACTCGCTTCGTTAAGAAGACCACCTCACTTTGGGATAGATGGACCTCCTTCTTCAGAGTTTCAATTTCTGATAAGGCACAAGCGAGCTTCACTGATTCTTCTTCGTACTTCTTCTTCAAAGCCTCTACCTCTACCTTAGCCTTGCTGGCAGCCTCATTAGCCTAAGAGGCTTTATTCATGAACCTAAAATTTTTACTTTGAAGGTTTTTAAAGAGGGCTTCAACCTCTATGGCCATACCAAACGTCCTCTTAGCCTGGCTCACCATGGTAGCAAAGACATCAACAGCGTCACTTGTCTCCACATAGTTTTGTCACCTCTCCGTCCAGTACTTATAATATGTAGTAGTGGTAGTTTGGACCTCTGGAGGGAGCAGGCTCAGGGATTCTAGCTCCAGTTCTCTAGTTCATTTTTTCAAGACGAGTTTTTGGTTGGTTAGCTCAGCAGTAGTGGAGTCACTGGAAGTCATCGTCTTCTTGGCAGGTTCTGGCCTCTGGGGCTCCACGACATTGGGCCTCTTTTGTTCCCCAAAGGCTGTAACAATCGAGCTTCTCAACAACTTTTTCCCCATTGGGACCTCAAAACGGGGGGAAAGACATCAGTCGAACTACTCATCCCGTCGGTAGGAATTCTGAACCTCTTCTTGGTTCCTCTTCGACAATTTTCTTTTCCCTATCCGGCATGGGAGTCGACCCTCTTCTTGAGAGGCAGCATCCTTGCTAACCTTCTCGATTTTGTCCCTCATCTGCTTTCCTTCAACAAATGAGGGCTTCAGGTCTATTTTACCTGAAGTGGAGGTGGTAGCGAGGATCGTCGCCATATCAGGAGTTGGGTGCCTTCTCTTCTTGAAGTTTTCTACAAACATAAAAAGAACGGGGTCAGCGTAAACTCTACAAAAACATGAAAATTTTTCTAAGTGTAAGGACATCTTACCCCTCATAGCCATCAAACAGAATTCTTCAAAGAAGCGTCTGGACTGAATCGGACGATCGAAGTCAAGAGAGGATGATGGTCACCTATAGACGCCTTTAGGAGTATCCCAGTCACTCTTAGTGAATTTGAACCGTTCGACCGACCCTGTAAAACAAGCACAAAAATTGTAAGTATCAGACCCCCTCAATTTTTGAAAAATCGAAGAAGCAAGGAATGCACTCACGAGCGTCGGAGTACAAGGTCGAGACTTTGATGTGTGGGACAATGTATCCTCACACTCTTGCCACCTTTCCCTGACCCAGAACCAGGTTTCCTTCCATCCTTTGATGGAGGAGGGCATGCCTAGGACAAAGGAAGAGTGCGATCCCCCAAGGACATAGAGAATACCACTCCCTAGAGTCCCATTTCCCTAAGGATCGTGACTGATAAATGGTTTGGAATACATGCAAGGGCATGTCTTCACCAAAGGAGGTCTCCTTCCAAAGTGAGTAAGAACCCACCAATTAGGCCCAGATATTAGGAACGAGTTGGGTAGGGGCCAGCCAGTATAGCTTGAGGAAAGCTCAAAAAAATGGGTGGATCGACAGGCGAAGCCCAGCCTTCAACAGAAACTCGCCAATAGCAACGCACCCCTGCCTGAGTAGCAGGCTCGCTCATTAGTTGAAGGGGAAAGAAGTTCGATGTCACAAGGAATTCTATATTTATCCCTAAGGTTTGCGAGGTAGGTAGGATCTACGG
>CAIGRN010135800.1:0-19097 GCA_903798345.1 Fraxinus anomala
TTTTTTTTTTTTTTTTGATGACTCGGGTATTCAAGCTTCACTTGACTAATTCCGAGAAGTGGCGGTCTTCCACTTGTTCGTCACCCAGGTAAATTGGTTGCGATTACAACTTATACACATTTAGACCGAACATTTAGGAAGCAATTATTCTCTCTGTGGTGTGTGGATCCCCCTTTATAACGTGCACGCGGGACTCTCAAAGGGTTAACAAAGTGCATCATGATTTTGCTCCACAAGATATCTGTATTCCCACATAAATGTTGCCTTCCAGTTACTGCAAGGATTAGAACCTCCGATATTTCGTAAAGAATCCTCCTACTTTATCACTGCATTATGCCCATGAGGGCATTTGTTCACTATTTTTCTTATCAATAAACATGGTAAACCTAGTCCCATTAGGTCTAGGTAGTTTTAACTTCAAAACGAAAATAAAAAACTAATTTAAAATGAGTTTACAACACGCTAGGTATATAGAGGAGCCAAATTAATAAAAATATAAAAAACTCATATAATTATAATTACATATCATAACAATATATTTAGAAATTAATCAGGAGGTAAATAGGGTTTTTCCCCTATTTTCATTTATCCTTTCCTCTTCTAAATGGATCATCATACTGTCATAGCCAAGCACCGAACAATTATATTAATAATTTTCATTATCATTTTTTTCCTGCCCCTTTGATGTCATGGCCTTCGAGCATTTATAAATTAGTCCGCTCAATTTGAACCACTTTTTGACAAGTTTAGAGTATTTTCAAAACGAAAAATAATAAAAAAAATCTCAAGTTAGATTAATTCGTGAAATGCACAAATTTTATATTTGTGAGAGATTAATAATTGAGCTTGTTTGAGAACGTTTTATAAATGTTTTAAATAATAAATAGATAAAAAAAAATGGACAGTGAATAAATGTGTAGTACTTGTTAGTCCCACAAACAGTGTGGATAAAAATTGATTTGATCAATTATAAATAGTTCATGAACATTAGCTTGAACATAATTTATTGTTAGAGTACTCGAGAGAGTTGATTGATTTTTCATGAAAAAAATAAATAAATATTGAATGTTATTTATTTTCTCTGATTTGATTTTTAGCAAATTTTGTTGAGTTGAATTAGGGGTTAAACTTGAATAATTTAATCATTTATTGAGTTCCTAAGATATTTTAACAAAAGAAAGGTCAAGGGTCATAATCCTAGCACTCAATGATTTGATTTTTAGCAAATTTTGTTGAGTTAAATTAGGGGTTAAACTTGAATAATTTAATCATTTATTGAGTTCCTAAGTTATTTGAAAAAAGACATCTTATAAAAAAGTGAACAAATGAATGTGAGAATCATATCCACCAACAATATTTATTCACTTTTTAAGGTATCTTCTTAAAGTTTTAACAAAAGAAAGGTCAAGGGTCATAATCCTAGCACTCAATGAATGAATGTGAGTGTCATATCAATTAGCACCTAATCCTAAGCCAAAGGACTATAATGTCTGTTTTAGTTACACCAACTACTACCCAAAAACTTTTGATATCATATAATTGAAGTATTTCGACAAATAAATTAAGTTATAAAAAAAAACATAAATTTAATTATCTAAATCTTGCCGTCGAGAGTTACGATATTAAAAAAATATTAATATTCACCAATTCTCTAACTGTCCGTCAGTCAATTACTCAATCTATTCATTGTTGTTTGTGAAATGTAAACAATACAGATGGAGCCTCGATCATTACATGAATGCTATTTGACCATAGTTGTACAAAATAGCAACGACTTGAATTGATGTGTTATCTCTTATTGTGATTGGGTACAAAATGTATAGGGAAATGGCAATGGCCTTAATTGATATTTGCACATATATTAGATAATTCATATCAATGTAGAAAACAAGCTCCACCAAGAAGGGAACAAACACTAATCCATCCAAGTCTCTCCTTGTTTACATAAATAGTAGTATCACCTTCTTAAATTTCGTGTCACCAAGAAGGGAACAAACACTAATCCATAATTATTTAATGCATGATATATAAGTATATATGTGATTTAACATTGCAATTTTACATTTAATACTTGATATTCTACCTTATTGCATAATTATTTAATGCATGATATATAAGCATCTATGTGATCATTGCAATCTTACATTTAATTCTAAGCATATTTAATTTTTTGGTGTTCAATTCTCTCTATCAAAGTAGAGACATCTCAAGCAATTTCGGGGCTTTAGGCAATATTTTTTAGAGGGAATTTCCAAAAATAATTGAAAACAAATAATCCTTATAAACATTCGTTGAAAATCGTTTATGATATTATTGTAAGTGATTTGATGGGATTTGAAGGAAATCGATATTTGTCGATTATTTTGGGCTGAATTACTAATATTGATATCATCAATTATAATCAGTGTACCTCCATTAGTGATTATCGACTCCAATGTTATCAATGATGTGATTGACAATCATTTGCATCATTGACAAAACTTTATTCTTTCATTATTTTTAATTTTTTTTCCTGATAGAATATTATATCGGTAACTTACGATATCTTTTTATTTTTTATATTAATGTTGTATAAGATTTTATTTTTTTTTCTAACTCTTAAATCCTTATTGACAAATTTTTTCTAACAATCATGCTATGTGTACATTTGAGTTGACACCTCCTCACATGGGGTGAGACCCAAATGTAATAAAATAATCGTGAGTCCCATCCATGTGAGGGGAGTGTTAACTCCTGAATGTACAAATAACATTATTGATTTTCTAATATTAGTGTGATGGCCTCGAATTCACTTAATTGTTTTTAATAAACAGATTTCTAAGTACCCTGATGAAAGGGTATTGGCACTTGAAGGTGCAGAAAGCTGTCTTCATTAGTTTCTAGGTTATAAAACATGATCGTTACATGATCTTCCTAGGGAATTCTACGTATATTTGAAATCCTCAGTGTCTACTATTAGTGTCCAAAACCAAAAATAAAAACAATGAAACTTAAGGAATTCAAATAAGTAGAAAATCGACTTCTTCAGTTGTTTCTCGGATGATTATACGATTCTAGCAATTTCACGTAAAAAATTCATTTTTTTTTATCATATATAACATCATTTTACAAACCGTAAAATTATGGTAAAACTAGACTCATTAATATAAAATTTTCAAATGGTCTCACCCTTGAAGAGTTCCTGAAAATCCCAGATTTAAATCTAAAGTTTTTGCTCATACAGAAAACATTGTTTTTCGGTGAACTTCGAAGATACATCTTTCTGATCACATATCCGTTTTAACTACTTCTCTACGTGTAAATTAAGGTCATAACATATGATATAAGCATATGGAATTTCAGAAGAAAATATGACGAATAGATGCATGAAATAGTAAATGAAATTTACTAATCTACGAAAAAGTAAATCTCGACTCTAATACCAACTGTAACGATCCAAATTTCTATTCTGAATCGTTACTAATAATTATTACATTTTGTGCACAAATTTAAAAAGGCATTATACAGATAGAGTGAAATATGAACTATGCATTTGTTTATAACTAAAACTTCAATATTTTCAAAAATTCAATATGACGACACATAAAAAATAATTTTCAAAGAATGTTATAGTATTGAATCAAATTAAATAATTTCAAGACCCTAAACTAAAAAATGCTAAAGTAAAACGAGCACTAATTTTACTTTTCAAATCTTTCCATCAATCCAAAGCACGTTGGCACCACTAGTTGACCACTCATCCATCCAATTTCGCATTAATTTGTAAAGGGAATCTCGAAAAAGATAGGCATTTCAAAAATTATATAGTGAATACGTACAATTCAATCTCTGAATAATGTTAATCATAATAATAAACAATCCATTTCACATTTCATAGTCAGCAACCAAGTCGTATCAAACGAAGAACTCTACACATTTCTATATGACATTAAAAAAAAAAAAAAAAACTGATCATATCGAATGAAAATTTTTATACTTTTCATAAGTGCCAAACCAAACCATATCGAATGGAAGAGGATATTAATATGAAATCTGGAAAATTAGATGCCAAACTATAAATTTTCAAATGAGTTGAAGGGCAAATATTGAGTATGATGAAAATAAATTAAGTTTTTTTTTAATGGTATAAATGAAAAGTCTCCAGATTCCCATCTATACAACCACACATTAACCTTAGTTTTAATTCATATAAAAATCAAATTTTGACTCTTCATTCCTGCTGGAACCCGATCACTTATAGCTAAAAAGTTATGTCAAACAACCCCTCAATCACGTAAATCATGAGTTGCAAAAAGTATAATAAAATTTACTTTTAACAATCTTTTTGTGATTGAAAAACTACGAAACTTATACCATTGTATTCCTTATATTTTTTCACTTAATTTCTGTCTTTATGTCCAAAATCTCGACTTGACTCAAATTATACCGGACAATTTAAAAGATTCAACAAAAGACGAACAAATCCACATCTGCTCTACATCAAGCAATACGGGGGAGTAATTTCCGATATAACAATAAAAAGAAGACATGTAGGTGGATCTGACTCATATCGGTTTTTGGGGAGAGAACTCCGACGCTGAAAGCTTAGCATACATGTCTGCTATTTCTTTAGCAAAATATGCTTTTGCTTGTGGCCTTTTAATCTGGAAGAGAAAGGACAGTACAAAATCAGAAGTTTTCGGATTAGCTTTGCACCTTATAAAATGATAATGCACCGATAAATTGCACTTGCCTTGAATGTTGGAGTGAGCAACCCGTTCTCGAGAGTAAAAGGTTCGAGCACCAGAGTCACGGATTTTGCAAATTCAAAACCCCTCAGCTAGAGATTGACATGCATCAGAAAACGTAAAAAGAAAATACTGACGCATGACTACTGAAGAAAATACAAATGCATGACTATTCTTTTGACGTGCTTGGTATGGTCAACTGGACAAGATAAAATAGATTAGCTAATGAGCACGTGTGTCTCTTCCTTGATCATGTTCCATACATATTATTCATGGCACTCATATATTCGGTAAGGTGGACTAGATAAGACTAGACAGTAGTATTGAGCAAGAATAAGTAAGAATTGTATGTGTTGCATTGTCTTTATATTGCATACCAAAAATGACCTCGATGCATAGCTAATACCTGAGCTTCCCTTGCAACTGCATCCATGTCAGCCAGGACTGCAGCCTTTGCTCGTGGATCAACACATAATTGTTTCAAGTCTACATACTGCACTCAGCACGCGGAAAAGTCCCACATAATTGGTGGTGGAAAGAGAAATGTCATAAAACTCCCTAAATATATAATTAGGGCCTTCTATTCCAATCACATTTTTTTCCAATGCATATGAGGAGTTCCTAAGATTCAAAAAAGATGTAACTGTTCTTCATGATACTAATGAAAAGTGTCAAATATCAGCCCAATCTAAAAATTTAAGAACCTCAGTTCCCATATTTATATTTCATGTTGCGCCAATTACAATAACAGAATCCTTAAGCCATCATTTAGTATGAGAATCAGAAACATGCATTTTTCTAGAGGATTTTGCAGATACTTCAGCAAAAACCGAAGGGGGTCATAACCTTTGAAGCTATAAATGTGTGTGGCGAAAATAAAAAATAAATAAATCAAGCTTTGAACTCGCCTCGATGCCTTCAGCTGCTGCCCATTTTTTTAGCATGTCATGATCTACCGAAATGATAGCAACAAGTGAAGGCTTCAGGCTGTCACCTACCAACCCAAACATGCAAAAAGTAAGTAGTTTGTGTGTGTGTGTGTGTGTTAAGGGATAAATATCAAATCGAATAAACATGACATCAACGCATAAGGGCTTGGGATACTCTTTTAAGAAGGAACTTGGTCTTAAGATGGTATTAAAGTCCATTAAACTCAAACATACAATTCAATCTCGCTAAGACTCAAACAAGCTCTAGAATTTCAAGATCAATACTCTCAAAAGAGCCACCATCTTGTGGGGCATGTTAAGGGATAAATTTCAATTGAATAAACATGAGATAATTAACAAACAAATAAGAGCTTGAGCTACTCCTCTTAATAAGGTAAACTTTTTTAAGATAAAAACCAAGTCTTCAGAGAGAATTTTGCAACATTTTATTCTTACCATACACTAAGCACTGTGCAACAAACTTGCATTTTGCATATGCATTTTCTATTTTCTCAGGTGCAATGTACTCCCCCTGTGACAACTTGAAAATGTTCTTTTTCCTGTCAAGTGAAAAAAGTAATTAACAATTTCCATAATATTCTCATCAAACTGAGGTTAAATACAACAAAAATTGCTGTAAAATTTTCACAAGAACAGAAAAATATTGACCTAATGTTGGTTAGCATACATTGAACTATTAATCAACAATATTCTATCTTTATATTGGCCATAGGCATAAGAATATCCCTCCTTCAATTTCTTTGAGGTTAATCATCATCAGTTATGTTCTTATTCTTTGACAATTTCCTCAAAAGTAATCACCAAATGTCGAGTTCTTACCTATCAATTATCTTTAATCTCCCTCCAGGCAACCACAAACCTATATCTCCAGTATGAAGCCATCCCTGCTCATCAATTACTTCCTTCCTGGAAAAATTTATTGCATCATCATACGCGTTTGACTTAAACATTTTAGTGTTTAGTAGGGAGGATTGGAGAACATTAGACAGAATTAAGGAGAAAAAAATAAATAAAATCTTATACAAAATATTGTCCAATCTAGTCCAATACTACATACTAAACATGTACTTTAGGTTAGTGCAAATATTGAGATCAACATAACGAAAAGAAAAGCAGGTACGTCTGGACTTCATCTTTGTAGTAGCCTCGGAACACTATGGGGCCCCGTACACATATCTCACCCCGAGGATGGGGCTGGTCCTCAGCAGTATAGTTCATTTCTGGAACATCTACAAGCTTTATTTCTGACATAGAAAAATGAAATATATAGTTTCTTCAGCGTAAGTGCTACATTATTGAAAGAAAAAATCAATTTTTATATGCACAATCACGCACCACAAGAAGGGCAAGGAGCCCCGACATGACCAGATAACATATCGGTCTCGTCCATAATGCTTATAACACAAGAAGCCTCTGTCATTCCATATCCTTCTACAACTATACAACCAAAGCACCTGAAAGCCCAAACTTCTCAATTTGCCAGCAAACAATTTCAGCACATGACTGCAGTAGAATTCCATGCTAGTGTAGGGAAAATTGTACCATTGGTCCATAATTAGCCCGAATAGCAAGTTGGTCCTAACCTTTCAACATAGTTGCACAAGGAGTCAGCATGGAAGCCGTCTGAAACTCTTTTAAATTGTCATTTTCCACCACGTGTCCAACTTTATGAAGCTAGGTTTGTTTTCCAACTTGAGTTGGGAAGAGAGTTTTGAGAAGTGAGGCCTTTTCATGAGGGTCGCATGGCAATTTAACAAAATTTTGGCGTTTTTCATCATTGGAGACTTATTGTGCAACTATAATGAACGATAGAAAAAAATTTATGCAATAGGTGGGGGACCAATGATGCAATTTTTCCTGCTAGTATATACAAGAGATTGAACTTACACTCGCAGAAAGTCGAGACAAGGGTGAGGCGCCTGAAACCATGTTACGAACATGACCTCCTAGCATGCCCTTTATTTTATTGAATACCAACCTGTCCCACATGGGTGATGGTTTCTTGCCTGAAACAATCACGTGAATCTATTATAAATGGCCAAAGGGTGAGAGTGGGATAGTATAAATGTGTCACCTCATTAAAAAGTTTAAACCGTTAAAGGGAGAACACATTTATTCACTGAAAATTAGTCTTACAACAAGTTCTTTGTAAGAGACAGCTGACAACAGCAAATCCAGGCCACAAAGGAGCCTAGCATGCTAGATGCATGTGAATATAGCAACCAAACGATATTACCATTAAGTATTGCTTGCTTCTTAGCTTTGTAGGCGGCATTAAATAGTCTTTCCTTGAGACCACCGGATGACTTCACAGCATTCATAACTCTGTAACAAAGCATTTGGTTGGATTTTCGCATGAGTAGAAATTGCAGAATTTAAACACAGTGAACATGTTTACCCATCATATATCCGATTATACAACCGGGGAACGCTGCAAAATATAGTTGGTTTTAGAACTGCCATGTCCTCCAATAATTTCAAATTGTCCTACAAATGGAAAACAATTATCAGTTATTAAAGTTCAATGACAACAATCTCTTCTAGTAATCATCCATGATAGCAATAAAATTTCTGATTCTACTAATCAAGCCTCTTTTCCTGCAAATACATATAGTGAGCTCTAACTATTGCAAAATAAATAAATAAATAAAATTATTTTCCGGCCCAACAATGGAATTTTGATTATCGAATAAACAAGAAAGGCTAAAAGTTTCCTTCATGCATACAGAAATGAGTTCACCGTCCACCCCACCAAAAAAGAAACAAAAAAAATCTTTATTGATTTGGAAGAATCATACTTTTCAGCAAAAAAGTTTTAGGAAACAAGAATTCGAGACATACTGAACACAGAATAATTAATAGCGAAGGAATTATGTAATACAATGTTTTACTGATATTATGTTTTATTTTGGGATAGAAAAAATCGCCCCTAGTTATATTTTAACAAAAGAAAACAAGAAAGTGTGCGAAGTTGAGTTTCTTACTCCTTGATAAAATCCAGACGCTCCTCCAAAGTATACCACTGATATTTGGTTAGCCCGTTCATAGATGTGTGCCAGAGGAAGATATGATATATAACTGGCAAGGGAGTGAAATTTTACTCTAACCTGGAATGTTGAGTCAAAAGTAGAATGTATCTGATCGAACTAATAACAAAACAAATAGGGTGTTCAAACTTTATACTCACAGATCAGAGGGATATAATTTGATGCCCATACTTGCACCAGCAACATTGGCAATCAAATTTCCGTGGGTCAGCACAGCTCCCTTTCCATAATTACCGAAATAATTACACACTTAATTTACTTAAATTGGAAAATTAATAATCTGATAGCCTCTAAAAGAAAATACCTTTGGTGTTCCAGTTGTACCACTTGTGTAGCATACTGTAGCAACATCGTCGGGTCTTGGTGGGCTGAAGGATTCAAGGCTGCTGAGGCCCTACAAGAAATTTGTACGACAACTCAATACAAAAAACGACAAAATAAATATTGCTTCATGAGCAGAAGAGAACTGCTTAGGAAACTGTGTGGTGTAAATTCATCAATGAATAACTTGAAAAGTAAAACTGATAGAGAATTAGAGATAACTCACTTGACTCAGTAATTTTGAGTATGATATAACCTCGACTCCTATTGCCGATGGAAGTGATGGCATTTGGCTATCAATCCCTCCAACCACCTAAAAAACAGTGAAGCAAATGAAGCACTTAAGGAGAATTTCAATCTTTTATCAAGAAAATGGAGAGTTAGCATCATAATGTGCATCATGACCAAAAAGACGGGAGGAGATAAGTGTGCTTACAACAATGAGATGTACGGTAGGAATCTCAGATAAGAAGCTCAGCAGCTGCAACTCAAGTGCAAAAATAAGAAAATAGAACCCTCATTAAAAAAAAAGGAGAGAGAGAGAACGGAAAGAACATAAAGCTAGAGATTGTCCAATTATGCCATTGTGCTGTTTTCTACTTATCTAGAAATGATTACCAATGAAAATTTTGTTCACTATCAAATCACATCCATAACAGACTCTAAAATTCTTGAAAACATTAAAAGATGGATTTAAAATCACATAAGATTGTATAATAACTTCTGAGCTTATGGAAAGTTGTATCTTTTGCATTATACCTTCCTAGATGACCAAGAGAAACAAAAAATAATTAGGATACTAAAACTCACAATGTTTAACGTTTGAGGCACACAAAATATAGCTTGTGCAGCCGCATGATTCACAATATATTTGACAGCGTCCGGACCTGCATAGTGAACCAAAAAATAATTCTACGTTATGGTTTCTGACCATATGGAGAAAAATGACTTCAAAATTCTCTGATAACTGACCAAGAGTATCATATAAAGGAACTGAAATGAGTGAATAAGCAGAGCAGGCATGATCAACAATCAGCCATTCGGGTCTGTTGATAAAATATAGTCCAACACAGGATCCCTGTAAACAGAACCATCAGATAAAGGGAATGTCGGCAACTAATAGTAATTCAGTTTATATATGAATGAAAAATTCAGAGGCTTTTACATTTAAAAAAGGCCTTTCAATACAAGAACTATATTTAATCTGTAAAAAGAATATGCAACGAATAAAATATTTTTGCTTCAGTAGCTTGCCTTTGCTATCCTGTGTTTAACCAGACCTGAACCAAGAGCTGATCGTGCAGCACCTGCTTCCCCATAGGTCATCCACTGATATCTATAACATGACACCATATGGATAAAGCAGATTTCAAAAAATAATAAGAAAAATAGAGAAGGTATTTAGTTGAAATGGAAACTTACTCCCCCACGCTCCCATCTTCCCGAACTCGAGTACCTAAGTATTTGTAGTCGCGGAATGTTTCAACTGCATGCCTATGCTCAGGAAGTGAGAAAAGGATGGTTTGATAAATGTTATTGAAAGAAAGAGTATCAACTTTATAGGACAACTAAGGTGAATTTAACCATTTGTATTTAAGGTTACTTACACAAAATTATCATGCAAGGTAGCAATCTTAGGATGATCAACAAATCTGCTCACAAGCTTAAAAGGTTCACGTCGAGATCTGTAAAAGAACTGTATCTTGGTTACGAGGTCAAGAAAAAGCAGACAGAAAAATTTATAAGTAGACAGTTTCAACCTGTAAACATTCCATTTCCCAGTCTGCAATTTCTCCGGAAGCACCACACTATACCCTTCCTCTGCCAATACCGGCATTAAATATTAATGCAGGGAAGAAAAACAGAGACTTCTCTTATGAATGGTTAATGATAATTAAACAAGCATAACGAAGCAATAGGAATATACATTTTTTACATGAGAAAATTTGCAATGCAATGACTATTCAATTTAAGACAAACGGTAGTATAAATTTGCAATTACATTATGTAGATATAGACGGCCATGGAGAAGTAATCAATTCTTCCATGGGTTAGAAATTATATATGAATAACCCTTCTGACACCCACATCAAAATTACGTAAATTGTTTCTCCCTTCCTCTCGAGATTAAAGATTAGATAGCTCATTCCTCAAGAAGTAGAAATTTAATAGTCATGACACAGTACGCACTTTTTTATCACAACAGCCAAAATTATGAAATACAACACTCAACTGAACTAAACAGGGTCGGTATCCCAAACTTATCTAACGTCTGCAACATACTCTTCTTCTACTCAATCAAGGATCACCTTCAAAGTTAAACCCAAACGACCAGGACCATCAAATGGATATTAGACTTCAAATGATGTTAAACTTAATATTTTAGCCTCTATAGTTCAATAAAATTTTACGTAAAGAGCGTAAAAAATGTTCAATGGTCTTGAGTTACTTGCAGCTATTGCGTATCTAATACAAGGATCAAATAAGCATTAAAAAAAATGACATGATTGTTGGTGGGAATGCCTTGCAATAGCTCAAAGATTAGAACTGAACCCTAAAAATAAGTTTCAGTAGATTCCAGATTGGTGTTTGTCGCTCTCCTTGTGAAAATATATGTCCCTCCCGAATGATGCACAAGGATCCAAACTTGCTCTAGGATACAATGGAATGAAGAAATATGTTTATCGGCGTTTATGCACTAACCCAATACTAGCACGCCAGCAAAGTAGAGGCTGAAAAGCCTGTTTGCCACAGCCAAACGCAGCTAAGCAGGCTGCAAGTTGTGGCCTCGGCTGGCCGGACATTTCCGACCTCCGTTCCTATGACCTATCCCTTTAGTTCCTTGTTCTTAACACGAACCAATGACTTAAGATATGTGCTACAATGTCAAAACGACATTATTAGGAAATCTTCCCATCAATGATTCATGCTTCCTTGTGTACAATTTCTTTCACTTCCACAGTTGCGTATTTTATATGAATCCTTAAACCTAATACTCAAATAATTATGGACAAGCAAAAACACAAAAATTACATCAAGCAACTTGAATATTAGTCGACCAACTATAATCATTCACAGTTCTCTCCTCCCCCCACTAGTCGTTTTGACTCCGCCACTGCTTGCATAGTCTCAACCTTGTGAAATAGCTATTTAAGCCTCGATTAACAGTATGTGGAACTATTTGCTCGAATTCCTCAAACCTCACTCCATAAACGTCTTATACAACAACAGAAAAATCAATTTTTTATAAATTTGAAGCCAGCTACGTAAATTTTTTTCGCCAATCTGTTCAGAGTCAATGTCTAATAATGTTCTAAAAATCTTGATGAAGCTGTAATACAAAAAACCGAGATCGTTTACAACCCAACAGCAAAAATTCACTACTCCAAGCTCAACGTGAGGAAATTCTCACGAGCCATTATGTGTTAAAGAACAATAACCATTACCCCTTTGCTATATGGAATTAGATGCAATAGCTTGAGAATTGTCACAGGAGACGCACCATTTCACTCTACTTGGAGGCTTGAATAATCCTCATCGTGATATCATAAAAGAGAACATTGTAAACAATTTTATCCCATCTACTTAAAATTTATTATATATCCAGACATCCAACGAATTTATCTTTTCTTGGTACATACTGCACATCCAATCCATCCTTACTCACCTCCCACCCAAAAAAAAAATATTGTTGTCAAAATTAATAACTTGTACAATCAAAAGAAGAAAAAGTAGAAACGAAGATGAAGTGAGGTATGGTGTAGCAGATCTCCTTAAGATATAGTTCACGTGCAAAGGTACCGCAGGATTATCGGATGTTTGTCTCCCAAGGTACAATGTTTTTTCCAAAGTTAGTACTGCACTTTACCAATCTTGCCGATCGAACCAAAGTATTGACAATATTCTTCTAACAGAATAGATACGAACTAAAATGCTCAAATAGAATTTTTATTTCTTGAAAATAATTCGAACGGATTTCACTTCAACAAAATAAAAACATTAGAATTTTCAAAGAGATGAGAGTATTAGAAGTCAATTTTAACTTGAATTGATTTGGTGTAGTAAATACGGAAATAGGAGTCCCTATTTATAAATTTTCAAGTGGCTTTTCAGAATTATTGCATCTTTTGACATAAATTAATGTTGATCATCAAATTACATAATTTCATATTTAATAATACCCTATCAAAAGGTGTGACTTTTCATTATATACCTTTTTAATAGTAGCAATCAATCTGAAACATCGTGCCTTTTCGATATGCACCCTTTGCATTTTAAAAGTCACGACTATCATCGCACCAATTGGAGATTTTTCCAATTCACAACTATAAAAATTGACCATTAATTCCAATAAATTTCATTCCAACTTTTCGTAAAATAAAAGGGGGGGTCTTGCTTAATGAGATAAGAATCAAAATGAAATTTGGACTTCCCCTTTTATTCCTCATTTTACTTTTATTTGGGTTATTTACTTATTTAAAGTCACAACAACACTCATGTGAATCACCAGATAAACAGCAAAACAAAAAAAATGTGACCTTTATACACTCGTAACCTCCAAAAAACACACACGAGAGAAAAAGGGATACCGGAAAAGAACTCGCCGTCGGTGGGGTGGCGGCGGAGAAGCGGTGGTCGATCCCCGGCTGTGGAAATCAGATGATTCTGTACTATTTGAAGGCGTCTTTCGGCTCTAGAATCCATGTTTTTAGTTCAAATGGTGGAGTAATGACAATGTTTTGTCGTACTTTCAGAACTTCCCAGGCTTAAAATTGTCCGAATAAATCAAGAAACGTGTGCAGACAACTACATTTATCCGCAAACTGAGTAACTGACACACACAAATACATACACGACAAAGAAATAGATGGGTTCGAAGTTCCATGCCGGCATGAACACTTACACTTTATGCGTTCTATAGGAAAAATTATATTATTAGTCCTCAACTTATTGCTCGACTAGCAAATTAGTTTATGATCTCTAAAATGAAGAAAGTTATTTTACTCTCCATCGGTACCGAATCTATTTTCGAGTCGTATATATGTCTCTAATTTTTAATAGAAAGCAAGTTCGTTCTCAATATATAACTATAGTCCCCATTTGGTTCAACTTAAAAAATATATTAAAATCTAAGTTACAGTTAACAATTAATTTTAATCACATATATTATTAAATTCACAATTTTTCAACCACTTGTTTTATGAAATTTTATCGAAATCTCTTAAAAATATATTTTTTATCTCAACCAAACAAGGGCATAATTACATCTTTATTGAGTCTGAGGACCATTATTATTAAAGGCTTATTTGTCAAATATTTTATTTTAAATTATTTTTGACCACACATTATATAGATTCCACAACTTTTTATCAAATTTTAATCACACATTTTCAAAAAAAGAAAAAAAGGAATATCGTCTCTCTCTCTCGAAAAATTATGTGCCAAACAAGGTTTGAGACAATTGATTAGGGATATCAATGCTATTAATGTTACATATGATAGGCTTCATGACTTATACACGCTCAATGTGTGTATCTGCATGTAAGATTGGTGAGATTTTGGTCGTAAGCGTCTAAAGTTTGGTGTTAAGTGCCGTGAAGGTTGCTTAGCACAAGCAGCTTAAATTTTTATTTTAAGTAAATTTAATATAAATAAAAAAATAAATATTTTTTATAGTCCAAGCTTGAAAGTTAAAATAAGCAGAAAGGTTGAATTATTCTAAGATGGTTAAAAGTAAAATGAAAAAAAAAACTGAGTTATATTAATATGTGAGCAATTTTATGGTAGCATTTTTTTTTTATACCCAGGTGATTTTGCTCACATTTGAGGATGTGAAAGGACCAATTTGAGCATGCTCCCGTGCGGGACAATCGAACTTAGGTCAATAACTTGTAACAATGGTTCTTTACTTTTTCAATTTTTATAGACTTTACCCTAATCTTCAATTTATACCAACGAATGTCAATAATCTTTCAGAAATATACAATTGGAGTCCATACGGATGGAAATCATTCATTGACAGTTAGGTGATTAAAAAAATTGATTTTAACCATATTTGTTAAGGGCAAAATGGTAAGTTGGTTAATTCCATATTATAGAACCCAAACAAAATCAGAAAATAAAAATAAAATCATACACACCTTATCTTCCACCCTACCCCCACCCCCCCCACCCCACCCCCAACCTCCCAATCAAAACCGCCCCTCTTCTTCTTCTTCTCTGACTAGCCCTACCAAAAAAAGTCACCATCGCCACTTTCGACCAACATTACCACCACCATCACCACAACTCCCCTCACCACCACCCACTACCAGTTTCAACACCCTCCACTGCCACCTTTCAGCCTACTCCACATTTGTCATTGTAGACTTGAAAATAAATCAAGAAAACTTACTCACGGTCGAATGACAGCTATCGTCTCCCCACACAATGTCGCAACTAAATTGATACCATCACCACCATCTCAAACCGCCAATAGTCTTTGCAACGAAACCTCATAGCCAAGAGTGAAATGGTTGTCAAATCCTCTGCAATTTCAAAACCTCAATTGAAACCTCAAAATTGACACCAAAGATCTAAGAATCGAATTTCTACCAATCGCCACCATCACTAACAATTGTCAAATCTCCACACAACCCCAATCGAATCTCATAAAATCGAAAAATTAAAATCAAAACTATTATAAAGCTTCAACAAATTAATTAAGCTGTTGAATCTTATGCGATTTTCTCCTTAAATAGCAATTTCTTGTCATAAAATAATCATAAACCACAATGAAAGAGGACAAACATAAGGGGCTATAATGGAGAGTTCATCGACCGCCGTGGCTCCTTTACTTGGTTCTGGGTTTTTCATGATAGTGGGGGTGGGGAGGGGTAAGGCAGGTGGGTACATTTTTTTTTTCTTTTTCCCTTTTTTAGTATTTTATGTAAACCTTGTGGATTTACCATCTTGCCCTTACAAAATTTGACCAAAATCAATTTTTTAGTCAACTAAAGGTCAAATTGATGGTTTCCATCCGTTTGGACCCTAGTTGCATATTTTTATAAGGTTAGAAACGTTCGTTGGCACAAATTGAAAGTTAGGGGTAAATTTTACAAAAATTAAAAAGGTTATGAACCGATGGTGCAATTTTCCCTTAATTTTATCATCCTTAAAAGTGAATTTTTCCAACTCATCTCCGAAAAAGATTGCACTTTAATATACACATTCTATGGTTTTATTGTCAAAGGAAAAAAAATAATCTTATATTGAATATTTATCGAAACCCATTAAGCTCAAACGAACAATTTGATCCGATCAAAACTAAAAAAAAAAATGAACACTTGAATTTTGAGATTGATTTGCTCAAACAAATCATCATCTTGTATGGACATGTTCAGAAAAAAATCGCATATCAACTAGTTATTGAAACATAAACCAACATATAAGAACTTGATTTACTTATCTTAAAAAGTTTTTGACATTTTAAGATTGTAACAAGTCTAATAAGTAACTAATAGATCCTCAATATTTTAAAAGTTACAAGTTAACCTTCAACGTCCCCCAACTCATTATAGATTATTTAATTCAAATTTCTAATTACCATCTCAAGTCAAGAAACAAAACCTAAATTTACAATGGCGCAATTTCCAGTATTCTTTGCATGGGACTCACAGCAGATCAGAATTGAATGGACCAAATAGGAAATTATTTTTCTCTTCTTTTCAATCATACATTTTTCGATAAAATAATATTACACTCAAATCCAAAACTTTTCCTTATTTTTCCACCACACGTTCTTCGTCAATTTACTATTAAAAAATGTATTCTTAAGAAAAATGAAACTCAAACAGGCTCTTAGATTCTCATCTGCCAGGCACCATGACATTTAAAGAAATAAAGAATTTGTCATTTGTCGACCATTATTTCAAAACTTTTTTTTCTCAAACTCATTTTCAACTACACATTCGCACAATAAAATATTTTACACATAAACTCAAAACATTTTTTTACTTTTTAAACATACATTTTTCAAAATTTCACTATTCCAAAACTCATGTTTCAAACAGGAACTTAAACTATATGGTCAAGTTCCGTTATCCAAACCTGCAAAGTCAGATCCAAGTGGGAACAGTTTTATGCATCTCCTTAGAAACATAATATAATTGTGATGGATTTATCACTGCAACTATCATAGGCAGATGCGGTCGAGAAAATTCCCGAGGTTAACAATTAAAAACAAATTTGTATGCTATCACTAACCATTTCACTACGCACAATGGTAGTATTTCACCTATACAAGTACACCTGTTTGTTATCATTGTACAAATAAAACCTAAATGCACTCTGTTGATCTGCAAAGGCATAAAAATTAGTAAAAATAAAATGATCTAATGTGCACTCAAAAGAGCCAATAGATGCTGTCAACTCGATCCGTGCAGCGCTAATCCAATTTGATGATTTACAAAAGTTCCATCAGTTGATGTGCAACATCTGCATCAAACAATCAAATGATGTTACAACAGAGCCATGCCTGATATATATGAAGTACAGGAAAAAGACGGATGGAGGAAGGAGGAAATTCCATGAGCAAATGAGCCATTCACACTGCATTGATTTTTCTAAAAAATATAATAAATTCTCATACCTTAAATACAAATTAAGTGTAGATATCCCGCGCTAAAATTTTGCAAGAGTTTAAACTAGGAAATAATCCGGCATATAATAAGTAAACAAACAGATTTAAATAATGAAATTATACTCAGAAATTTGAAAAACTACACTATGCCTCATTCTAAAAGCTCCAGATATTCATTAGAGTACATCAAACACAAGATAAAATTAATATAATATTTGGCAGGTAAGTAATATTGCATACCCTTAAGTACAGATGGTTGCGTTTGGAACTCATGCCAGACATCGTTGCATGAAGCAAGATTCATATTCAAAAATTTCGCAGCAAGGTACGCAGCACCAGCCGCAATCTGGTGAGGTTTGAACTGAAGCCACAGCGAGCTTTTAAGCCTGCAAAAAGAAATTTGGCTTTAGAGAAGCATCATTGGATGTAAAAAGCAATCATCAATAAGTTTATAAAACAAACATTCTTGAGCAATACTTACAAGTTCTCATGCTGATTATGAATTATCGCCACATTCACATTACAGCCGTGAAGAGAACGTAATGGTAAACAATTCCCCAATGACATTTCAAGTATGGAAAGGCAATAAGCAAACCAAAGCAATTTTCCCTTACCAACAACTAACAAAGCAGCAACTGAGTAGGTAAAAACCCAGGATTCTTCAGCAGAATGTTGAATGAGTACCCAAATTATAGAAAACATGTTATACCGATCTAGAGAGATATCAAGTTCAAATTCCATCTCAGCGACAGTATACCAACTCCATGTTGATTTAAACAGACATACAAGAAACAACAACATGTGTTTCAAGCAGGTAACATAGGTGAGCAAGGCCAACATCTCCAAATATTGAATACAGAAAGGCTTGCAACAAGCAAGCCTATGCACTCTTAGGCATAGGCATATTGAAGAGTTTTACCCATAGAATGCCACCAAATCTTCCAGGCAGAGATGCAAAATATGGACTTAGCTAAATTAATCAAGTCATGAAACTACAAATTAGGATACCATCTCTAATATAGATATACTTTATAGCATATAGCATATAGAATATAAATTAATACCTTTACTGCAGGGAAACTCAGCAGATGTGTCCTAGGGGCTAGGGAGGTCAGAAAGTGGACAAATGAGCTTCCGATTCAGATGTTCATTGTCAAGTCAGAGAACTCATTTAATTAATCATAAAAAAATTTGTATTTATAAGAGCATCTCCAAGAGACTTTCTAAATGCATGATGCTCTCTATTTTAGAGAATCAATGCTTAAAAATAAACTCAAAAACAGTATTTTATCTTTTTAAAATAGAGTGGATTTGGCTTTCTAAATTTGGAGAGCCAAACTCACTCTTTATTATTACATTTTAATGATTGCATTTAATAAGTTACATATCTCAATACTTTATTTCTTAAATTATTCAAACATGTTTGAATTGA
>CAIGRN010135821.1:0-20170 GCA_903798345.1 Fraxinus anomala
AAACGATATATATATCATTTTAGTTTATATAAAATGATAATTATATCATTTTTGCTAAAAATAACGGTTTGACTGTCCACGACCACCTGGCACCTCCGACATACGTAGAACGATCGAAAGAGGTCATCAAGTGGGTTGATTATGTTCGAACGACTTAGAAAGAACGAATGAAGATACTTTATTTCTATCTCAATAGTTCGAAGGTACTAGACAATTATGAGAATAAAAAATGTTCCCATAAGTTCGGTGTGTAATAGACGTTAATTGCAAATGTTATGTCAGGTCTTATGCATTGCACTGCATACATAAGACTCTCTATACCATTTGCATACTCAAGTTGTGTATTTCTCTTCCATTATTCTTTATAAGTTTCAAACTTGGATAGAACGAAGTATTTGCCTCTTTAATGTTCAAGTGATTGAACTTATTGATCACATTCTCAACATAATGTAATTGACTCAAAATATAACCTCTGCTAGTCTTGGTGACTTTGATACCTAATATGTATTCACTTGACCAAGATCTTTCATTTTAAATGTGGAAGATAAAAACCTTTTTTTTTTCTTTTATACCTTGCATTTGATTGCTTGCAATCAACATGCCATTCATATATAAACAAATAAGCACAACATAATTATGACAAACTTTTGAATACAAACATTTATCAACACTTTTGTATTTAAATCCAAAAGCAATTATTGCTATATCAATTTTTTTGTACCATTTCTTTGGTGCTTATTTTAATTCCTATAATGATTTTACTAATTTACATACTGTATCTTCATTTTTGGGTAGAACAAAACCTTTCGATTGTTCTATATAAGCCTCTTCATCGAGATCTTTATTTAAGAATGTCGTCTTAATATCCATTTTGATGTATATGCAAATCATAAATGGAAGCCAAAGCGAATAAAATCCTAACTAATTTTATTTGTGCAATTGGTGAATATGTGTCAAAGTAATCTATTCATTCCTTTTGTCGATATCTTTGGCCAATAACCTAGTTTTAAATGTATTAATAATACCATCTGCATTGTACTTTTTCCTAAATACCCATTTAAAATCTATATGTTTTGATTCGGGAGGGAAATCAACTAATTCCCAAGTATTGTTTGACATTATTAAATCAATTTAATCATTCATGGCATCTTTACAAAAGATACCATCTTTAGATGGCATTACTTCTCGATAAGTTTTTGGATTGGTTTCTACTTGAAGAACGTACCGAGTAGTTCTTGTGACGCTTTTCTCATTTTTCTCAACCAAATAGAAGGAAATAAGTTGAGAATCAAATTCATTCGGTCCTAACACTTTTTCCTTTCGAGCTCTTTTGCTTCTGTGAAGTTCACTTAGTTCAACATCCTTGAAAGATGTTTCTACTTATAATCTTGAAGAACTAAGAATTTTCACTTGAGGTTTCTTAGAGAATTATTATTCAAAGATAACAAGTTTGCAAAGAATTCTACGTCTTGGGATTCAATTATGATATTGGTTTCCAAGTTTAATAAATGATACACCTTTTTGTTTTGAGTATATCATACAAAAGTATACTTAATCCCTCTAGGACACAATTTTGTCTTGTTAGGATCCGTCTTTTTGCAATAAGCAAGACACTCCAGCTTTGAAATAATCAATTTTTGGGTTTCTCCATTTCCACAATTCATAAAGAGAAACCTTAAATCTTTTAGAAATAATCCGATTAACTATGTGACATGCACTTAACAGAACTTCACCCCATAAATTAAATAACAATTTAGTACTTAATAACATAGCATTTATCATCTCAACTAGTGGCCTATTATTGTTCTCAGCCAAACCATTTTATTCGAGTGTTCTAGCTGCAGTACATTAATGTATTTTGTCATGTTGTTCACAAAAATATTAAATTCATTAGAAAAGTATTCACTTCCTCAATCACTTCTAAGAATTTTAATTTTTCTATTTAATTGGTTTTCTACTTTGACTTTGTATATCTTAAGCATATTAAAGGCTTCATCTTTATGTTTCATCAAGCAGATCTAACAAAACCTAGAATAATCATCTATGAATGTTATGAAATATTTATTACTTTTCTCTATTTAGCTTTCCATTTAATTAACATATATTGAAATGAACTAAGTCTAATAAATTAGAAATTCTTCTAACACTAAGAAAATATTTCTTAATCATTTTAGAGTTAACACAGTATTCACATTTATTATGTTCTATGTTTTCACATTAAATAATTTTGGTTTTTATCATTCTTTTTAAGTAGAATAATCAATATGTCCTAATCTATCACTTCATAAGGAAATAAATTAAAAAATATAATTCAAATTTGTAGTTTCATTAATAGCACTATTAACAGTATGATATTTGATCATTCCATCACAAGAATAACATTTGCCAAGCAATACACTATTCTAAAAAAGTATAGGTTTGTCCGACTCATATGTGGAGTTAATTTTCTATTTTCCCAACAAATCGCTACTTACAAGATTTCTATTCATATCAGGTACATGTAAAACATTTATCAATGTGATCTTCTTGTCGGATGTGACTTGTAAATTTATACTTCCTTTGCTAACAACCTTGGATTGAATTTCATTATCCATTTGAATGTGTTCATTATCAACATCTTGATTGGTTTAGAAGAAAGACGTATCATAACAAACATGTATGGTGGCACAATTATCATACCATCATCCTTAAATTTTTCCCTTGACCATATTGACAATGCTCATAGTAGCAAGAATGTTGCCAACGAAGTTCACTTTACCTTCTTATTTTAGCTTTTTTGTGCTGTCTACAGTCCCGCGCAAAATGTCCAAGTATGCCACACACATAACAAGAGACCTTCGATTTTTTCTTGTTCATATTATCTTTGTTGGAGTTTGGGAATTTGTGATTAAATTGGGAATTAAGATTCATACCTAAAATTGTTCACCTCGTTACACTTAAATATTGGCTCTACCATACCCACGAAATACACAATCTATGCTTGCATCCTGAAAATTTATTGTTGGTGATAAGGTAAGAAATTCAAATAGTATTTTACTTAATTATTGAATTGTATATTCAAAAGCAAATTTCACATTTCAATTAATTAGCATTAAAATAATAACGTTCATTTCATACTACATAAAATGACATGCAGGTTATCGGAGTATATATACGTTCTAGCCCCTGTTTGATAAATGTTATTTCAAAACTCTTTTTTTATTCATACTCATTTTTAACAACACTCTCACAATAAAATATTTTTCCCGTAAATCTAAAACTTTTTAATACTTCTTAAATATACATTTTCCAAAAAATTACTATTCAAAAACTCATTATTTACAAAAGGCTGGCTGTCAAACATGGGCTTAATAGTATTTTCCTTCAATATTTAATTTTATGTTCAAAAGTAATCATGACATTTCAATTGATTACGAATAAAATAATAAAATTTTAGCTCATATTACATTAAATGATGTGAAAGTTGCCTACATAGGTACAATGTTGCTGTAGGGATATGCAAGTATGTAAAGGTGTGTGCATATGGATAAAATACAGTGAATGAGTATACATAATTATTCTCTGTGTTTATCTTTATATATATATGTAATGGTGTGCGTATTTGTATGTAAATATATATGGGCATCAGTATATGTGCAACAGTGCAAGCGTTTGTGTGATTTTATCTTTGTATGAAGAAACATGCTATGTGTACGGGGGAAACTGTCAGGAAAATTACAGAGGGACACTTGCCGCGTTTTCATTGGTGATGGTAAAAAAATAAAAAAACACCACCATACGGTGGCTGCTAGTGCAACACCAATAAGCCTGCTTGGCAATAATTCCCAAGGAGAATAACTCTTCTATGTATACGTATATATCTCAAGGTGTGTGCATATAGATGTATTGTATATATACAGTTTTGGCTCTGACTATAGACGGGGTAGACGATCGTCTAAGGCCCCATCCTAAGTAAGAGCCCCCAAATTTTTTTTTAGTGTATATATACCAACAAAGAAGATTTTTGGAAAAAAAATTATATCCTTCAAAGCTTAAAAAATATTTTTTAATACATTATTGACTTTCATTTTTTTTCTCTTTTTCAGATTGACTCTTTGTTTTCCTTCTTTTCCGTTTCTTCTGTTTGTTGAGAGACCATTCAGCTTTTATTTTATTTCCTGTGCTTGTTTTGTAGTCCTTAATTCTCATTTCCAAATTCAACTCTTTGCAAATTCTCTAGCTTATATTCAAATTCTTTAAAAGTAATATTCATATGTATGATTTTCTTTATTTTAATTTTTTTGTACTTTTAAATTTCTTCTTGTTTAAATTTTGATATGAAAGATTAAATTAGTCAATTTTTTAAATTGCTACATGTATATCCCCATCTAATATGAAGGGAGAGAATTAATGATTACAAAAAAGTGTACTAGAAGTAAATTCCCTTGCAAATCACGTGGTTATCATAATCTTAATCTTCCATATTGTGATATGACAAATTTTTGTATAATGACTAAATTTTTTTTTCCTGAAATTGTCCAATGTATATATTGTTTTCATCCTCTACAAATCGGTGAAATTCTTTCAAGATATTGTAAAATGTCTGACACATAAGCCACTATGACAAACATGCTTGGAAAGTCTAGTTGAAAAAACTACAAGATTTCAAGCGTCAAATAAAAAATTACTTTAAAACACTTGGTGGAAACACGTGAGGACCATAACTGGGAGATGCTGAAAGTTTATTTACTGATGTTATGGATTGAGCTCTTGTTTGACATGGATTATTTAGTATAATATATTGTTTGTCATTAATAGATTAAGCAAAATATTGCAAATGGGGACATGTCAATTGATGCTAATATTAGTCACTTAAAAGCACTTTTTATTTTTTTGAAACATAGAGAGAAATTGAATTTAAATCTAACAAGATTATTGTTAAAGAATTGCTACTCAAATGAAATTTGAACCTATATTTTATGACAATCGTATTATTCATAGAAAGAAGCATTTTTTTATAAAGATATCAATAATGAGATAACATAATCGATTGAATAATCTTTTTGAATTTCTTATTGTAACGAGATAACATAATCAATTGAAGAATCTTTGTGAATTGATTATTTCTCATACATAGTTAATAAAACTCCATCTTCACTTATTTAAGGTTTGAACAATTTCAAAAGTATGAAAATAATTTTAGGTTTCTATTTTATTTTAAAAAATCACTGACTGCAAATGATAATTATTTGAAATATTAGTGTCATAAGTTTGAAATTTTTTCAAAACACAATAGGGATTATGTATTGTTGGGCATGAATTATTTCTGAGCTACAAATTGTGAGAAACTAATTGTCAGAAGAGACCAAAAATGCGATTGAAGTGTTAAACTATATAATAATGATGAACTCTTGTTTTCCACATGTGTGGATTGCTTATAAAATATTCCCGATATGCCAGTTATAGTTACATATGACGAGAGGATCTTTTTAAAGTTGAATTTGATAAAATTCTACCTTCGATTAAAAAAATTGATTAAAAAAAAGGTTGAATGAATTGGCCATAGAATCTATTGTAAAAGTATAATTATTAAATTTCTATCAAAAAAATTCTAGAAAATTTAATTTAAGCATTTGAAAGTTCTGGATTATTATTTTGTAACTTTGAATATTTTAATTTTAAAAATCATTATTATTATTATTTTAAAATATTTATAAAGGCCGCATATTTGAAGTTAGCTTAAGCCCCAAAATTATATATATATAATTTTATTAAATCATGAAATTATTATTAATTGATCATTTACCTATATAGTTGATAAGCTTTCTATAGTGATTTACACTTTTACTTTTATGAAATTTAAAATTTTTGTTTACATATAGGGTTTTATAATTATAAGATTTATTTAATGAAACAATGTGATGTGACACAGAAAGGCATCAAGCGGACGAAGGTTCAATGAGCGTTGAGATGAAGATATGAACGCGTTCGAGATCGAATCGAGGCGAAGAAGTCATGCAATCATTTAGTCGGGCAATGAAGTACAAAATATTGAAATTAACCAGCTTACGGTCAAGTTCCATGTTTGGGTCGAGGGCCGAAACGCGCTTGATCGACTCAGAATCAAGAGGCGAAAGTTAGAAGCAAATTGAAAAACCATGCGACCACATGGTTATACAAGACATGTGATCGCATGGCCATTTACAGGGCTCCAAGGGGAAAATTTGATTGTTCCATGCGACCGCACACATGGATTTATACCATGCGGTCGCATAGGGTATTCCGGCGACAGAATCTCAGAAATTTTGAATGCTTCCTAGTTTCCATAGAATTCTACTTCATTGATATCTTTTGTAATTTTAAAATCTTATTTTCATCTTTATCTAGATTTTTAGGGTTTTTAGGGCTTTCATATAAATAAGTTCTTATTATTCATTGTAATGGGAAGACTTGATATCTGAGAGAATTTATACACAATTTTAGAGAGTTTTATTCCTCCAATTGTTGGTGGCTTAAAGTCCTAACTTGAACTTATCAAAAGATCTCGCAATCCTTTTGTGGTGTTCCCACTTCTTGATTTTTGTTTCGGGTAATCAACGAGTCGGATTTCTTACGTGTAATCTCGGTTCTTGATACGGGTCAAATAACGGGTCGAGTTGATCTTTGTGCGATGTGATTTCTAACTTTTTTGAGTTTGTTTCATCTTGTGCGTGGGTTCCCAAGATCGATTCTTTGTTGGGTTCACATCAATTGGTATCAAAGTATGGCTCTAGAATTCAGGCCATCTATCCTTTATTTTCCTTAATTATTTTATTGTTTGAGTAAAAAAAATCAATTTTATTGTTCTTGATTTTGAGGCATTGTCTTCGTTATAGTCCTATCATTATTGCCTCTAAATTAATCATTTAATTGATTATTAAGTTCCATTAAAAAAAGAGTCAAAAAAAGGAGAAAAACAAAGAGACAAAAAAAAAAGAGAAAAAAATAGAAGAGAGACAAAAAAAAAAAAGTCTACATCTTGTGAACAATTAAAGGCAAAACAGAAAAAAAAAAATTGCATCATTTGTTTTATTTTTCTTGAAGTTGAGTTGAATTACCTCAATCTGTGCAAATTTTGTTGATTATCCGAAACTTGTGCTTGTGGTGGTGTTCGCGGGATTTGTGTCCCATTTGATTGAAATCGGTTATTTTTCGAGCCATTGAGAAAAGAGGATGAGCGGTAAAAGGCAAGAGTGGTGGGTTCATTATTGGGAAAAAGCCAACTTCGAGTGATACACGAGTGCAAACATGTTACGTAATATATTTTCCTTTTTTGTTATTCATTTTCATTTAATTTTTGTTATTTAATTATTTGCAAAAAAAAATATGGAAGATATGAGTAAATGCGAGGAACAAGCGGTGCCTAAGGGGCTTTATGCGGAGTTTATGGATACTATGTAGGCTATACATCATAGGTTTGATCAGTTGGGTTTGGCGATTGATCGTATTAGTAGTGATGTAGCTAGACATGAAACCTTGATTGGGAGTCAACAGGGAGGGACGTCTCAAAGAGTTCCTCGTGGGGGTAGATGAGATAGGCGAGGACGAAATCTTATTGTTGAATTTGATGAGGAAGACGAGGCGGCGAGGTTAGGGAGTGACGATTATTATTTGGAAGTTGATATGGGACAAATGAGGAATATATGAGGTAGGTTTGATTGAGGGGTTGATAGAAATTTAGGGAGCATCAAACTGAACATTTAGCTTTTCAAGGTCAGAATGATCTTGAGGCTTACTTAGAATGGGAAAAGAAAGTAGAATTGGTGTTTAATTGTCATAATTACTTGGAAGAGGAGAAGTTGAAGTTAGATGTAGTGGAGTTCACTATTAAGTCATTATTTGGTGGGATTCGTTGGTGACTAGCAGTAGGAGGAATTTGGATAGGCCGAGGGAAGAGCTGAAGGCTCGTATGAGAAAACGGTTTGTATCGGGACATTATTACCGGGACCTTCATCAAAAATTACAAACTCTTTCTGAGGGGTCTAGGAGTGTGGAAGATCATTATAAGGAGATGAAGGTGACGATGATTAGAGCGAACGTAGAGGAGGATCGAGAGGACACCATGGCTAGGTTTCTGAATGGGTTGAATAGAGACATTGCCAACATAGCAGAGTTGCAGCACTATGTGGAGTTGGAGGACTTGGTGCATGTGGCTATAAAAGTGGAGAGGCAACTCAAGAGGAAAAGGACATCAAGGTTTACTTCGCAGCCTAATTCTTTGTGGAAACCTAAATGGATTGGCGGTGATAGAAATGATCGGACGGAGACCAGGGGGAAGTTTGAGACGTCTNTGGAGGACTTGGTGCATGTGGCTATAAAAGTGGAGAGGCAACTCAAGAGGAAAAGGACATCAAGGTTTACTTCGCAGCCTAATTCTTTGTGGAAACCTAAATGGATTGGCGGTGATAGAAATGATCGGACGGAGACCAGGGGGAAGTTTGAGACGTCTAAGGTCAAGGAGAAAGTGAATAAAAATAAACTAAACATCGAGTCTTAAACTGGTAGGTCGAGAGATATTAAATGCTTCAGGTGTTTAGGTTCGGGGTATATCGCTTCACAATGTCCAAACCGACGGGTGATGATTCTTCGGGAAAATAGAGAGATTGAGTCGAATGATGGAAGTGGGAGTGACAGTATGCCTGAGCTGGAGGATGTTAAAGGTGAGACTTATGTAGAGTACCCGGTTGGAGAGTCACTAGTAGTAATACGTGCGCTTACTACACAAATGAAGGTAGATTATGAGGAGCAGCAACGGGAGAATTTGTTTCACACCAAGTGTTACGTTAAGAATAAGGTGTGCAGTTTGATAATAGATGATAGGAGTTGTATGAATGTGGCTAGCGCGATTCTTGTAGAGGAGTTGGGGTTACCTCTTACGAGGTATCCACAACCATACAAACTGGAGTGGCTGAATAAGTGTGGAGAGGTATGGGTTACCAATAGGGCCTTGGTGAATTTCAGCATTGGGCGGTATAGTGATGAGGTGTTATGTGATATGATTCCAATGCATATGGGACATCTCTTGTTAGGTAGGTCATGGCAGTACGATAGGAAGGTGGAGCATGATGGATTTACGAACAGGTACAACTTTGTGAAGGATGGAAGAACTATCACACTAATACCTTTGACATCACAGTAGTTCCATGAGGACCAATTAAAACTAAAAAGTGAGCGAGAGAACAAAAATAAAGAGCGAAAAAATGAGAGCATGAGAAAATAAAGTAAGGTGGCTGAGAGTGAGAAAAAAGTGTAGAGCCACACGAGAGAAAAGAGAGGGAAAAGTCACATAAGAGAGAAAATTCCAGGGTAAGCTTATATACGAGAAATGTCGATTGTGAGAGGGCTTTAGTGAGAACTAACAATTCCCCCCCCCCCCCATCCCCCCTCCAGTTTGGATATTTCTCTTTTACAGGAATTCAAGGATTTATTCCATGGAGGAATGATTCGCGAGGTGTCATACATTAACTATCCACCTGATGCAAAGAACATGGAGAAATTGGTGAGTAACAAGGGAGAAGAATGTAACCAGGCCATGGTAACGTATCAAATCCCTATACCTAGGTTAGACTATGAGCTAGAATGTAGGAATAAATTTTCACGTGGGATATTTACTTTGGTACATGATAAAGCTTCTAATAATTCCATGAGGTTAGTAAGTCAATCGTCGCGTACATTTATGGAAAATTTCTTGCTTGTCTATGATATGCACTTACTACATCATGAAATTCTAGCATGTCACACGGAGTTAATCACATATGATAGGCAATTAGATTGCATTATTGGTAATTGTAGGCAAGCGTGTTTGTATTTTTATCGTGATGTTCTTACATGTCTTGGATTTATGGAATGTGTTAGGAATAAGTTTAATGTCTACTATTCCCATCCCGCATTCCAATTTGACAAGTGGTTCTAATCTACTAACCATGTTCAATTTAATGACTTTATGTATTGGTGATAGTAATAGCTTTGGTGAAAAGCATGTGATTATTATGGACATATCTCAGTATTGCCAAATGGGGCTATTGAGTCGAGTCTTGTTTGACCCAGGTGATAGTAGTTGGGTGATCATACGTACAAGGTGGATACGAACTTAGAGGAGGTCCAAACTACATCCTAGAAGAGACATACCATGCCATTCCATTGCTATGATCGAGAATGATGGATACAGTTTGCTTCTACTGGGTAAGTCTGTAATAGTTAACATTTTCGACGTTGTTAATGTTACTTCGTTTGATGCAGGTTAGGATTCGAGGACGAATCCTTTCGAAAATGTGACCCGGAAAAGGCATCAAGCGGACGAATGTTCGATGAGCGTTGAGACGAAGATACAGACGAGTTCAAAATTGAATCGAGGCAAAGAAGTCATGCAATCATTTAGTCGGGCAACGAAGTACAAAATATTGAAGTTAACCAGCTTACGATCAAGTTCCATGTTGGGGTCAAGAGTCGAAATGCGCTTGATCGGTTCGGAATCAAGAGGCGAAAGTTGAAAGCAAATTGAAGAACCATGCGGCCGCATGGTTATACAACCCATGCAATCGCATAGCCATTTACAGGGCTCCAAGGGAAAATTTGATTGTTCCATGCGATCGCATGGATTTATACCATGCGGTCGCATAGGGTATTCCGACGACAGAATTTCAAAAATTTTGGAAACTTCCTAATTTCCATAGAATTCTACTTCCTTTATATCTTTTGTAATTTTAAAATTTTATTTCCGTCTTTATCTAGATTTTTAGGGATTTTAGGGCTTTCATATAAATAGGTTGTTATTATTCATTGTAATGAGAAGACTTGATATTTGAGAGAATTTATACACAATTTCAGAGAGTTTTATTCCTCCAATTGTTGGTAGCTTAAAGTTATAACTTGAACTTATCAAAAGGTCTCGCAATCCTTTCGTGGGTACCCAAGATCGATTTTTGGTTGGGTTCACATCACAATGTTATGGATTCATATTTAAAGAGTGAAGTTTTGTCAAATTTCCTAAATATATAATAATAAATTAGGATTTTTGGCACGTTGACTTCAGGAGCACTAGGAACATCTCCATTTGCCTTTTGAAATAAGAAAATTTCACTAAGACACAAAATAAATAAACATTCCTTTATCTTCATGCGTACGTTACATTGTTCAATGCATAAATTTGCAACTTAAAAAGATTATTATATGAACATGATAATTGATTATCACTTTTATGTCATTAATGTTTCTCATGATATATTTATACATGCGAATGCATCCATAAGAATGTATGAAGTTTCAAAAAATAAAAAGTTTCTAATTTTCAAAGTGAGAAGGAATATTTTAAAAAATATGTATTCTAAATATTTTGTTAAAAGGTGTATGTTTATGCCATGAAATGTGTGAGGGGAAAATGGGACGTCGGAGATTAGTGCACCCAACTAATGTTCAATGTTAATATTAATTTCTTTGCATACTACCGATAGATGAATCGGATTTCAAATAATAATTACTCACTATATTATAATTGGCTAGGCGATACACTAAAGTGAGCTCACAATGTTAATGTTAAAGTTTTTAAAGGAATGAAAGGAAAGATGATATATAATAGAAAAGCTAATTATTTTAAGTGTATATGCATATCATAAGCATGCATCATATGCATGTGATTTGTTTACTGAGCGTCAACTCATTCTACGTTATCACTATATTTTGAAATTATGAGAGCTAGATGATGCGAGATGATTACTTGATGCGAGATGGATTTAGTACTATCCAAGTTGAATGTTCTATTTCTACTCTAATAAGATAATTTGAAACCTTTTGAAATTTAATGAAATTATTATAAATAAATCATTTCGCACTACGTAATATTTTATAAATTTCGCAAATTATGATTTCAATTAAGTTTAATCGATGTTATCCAATTTTATTTATTTTGTTGCATTTATTTCTTAACTGAAAACTAATGTTAACATTCGTACATTTAGAATTTTCTAGGCTTGGGGTGTTACACTTCCTCAATAAGAAGATTTTTGTTAATCCATTCCAGAGAGTAATCCTTGGAACTGTGAATTCTTCCTATAACCATTCCATGAAGATGGCAATTTAGCAATGATTTCACCAACTTGGAAGGTTTCGGGAGGATCAATCTTCAAGACCTTCATCTTATTGACAACAACTTGCAATGCATGTACTTGTCCTAACAACGGCAAATTATCCAAAAACTTGAAATCAAAATATTTAGAAATCAAGAACATTTTGGTACCTTCCTCATCGGCCTTGTATTTATTTTTCAATGATTCCCATATTTTCTTTGCTAGGTTGTTATTTGTGTGGAGATCATAAAGGTGATCAAAGAGAGCATTCAGGATGTATCCTCTGCATATCAACTCATCTTCTTGTCTCTTCTTCCTTTCTACCAATTATTGTGTTGGTGTCATTTGGGGTTAGTTTCGACAATGGTGCCAAGTTTTGGTCCCAAATATAAAAGATCTTCAATGTTGTAAGAAGAAACTTCAACTTATTCTTCCATCTGGTAAAATTATTCCCGTTGAGCCACAGAAGGCCTTGATTCATCATCTTGATAGTAGTCATGGTTGTCTTGCTCTCCATGTCAAGATATCTTTTGAGATTGTTGTATAAAGATGAGGAACAAAAAAAAATTAGCAACCTAAAATTCACGAAAAGAACGGTTTGAGCAAGATATAGAATTGTTGGCGTCAAACGATATTTGTCGTCACTGGGATAAGTGCTTAAAGGCTTCAATGACAAATAGTTTGTAGGAGTAAACAAACCTTGAATTCAAGTTCAAATCAAGTAATATGAACTTGAATAAAAACATGAAGAACACTTTAAGAAATCTGGGTTTTGATCTTTGATTTGAATGTAAGTATGTATATTTGATCTTAATGTTCTTTCTCTTCAACATGAAAACCATCCATATATATAGAATGTAAAGTCTTATGCACGAAAGTGTGCAAAAATCAAACCAAAGAGGTATCAAAACAATCAAAACGTCACCAAAAAATTCAAATGCAACGGTCATGACTTTCGAACTGGGAGTGTAGCCTTTCGGCTACGGTATACCATTAATGAGGAGGCCGGTCGATCACCCTGCCAAATTTTCTGTCCATCTCCGAATTTTCCTTTGGGGTGTTTTCGCGCTTACTTGATATTATCACAGTGATGTTTGATCACTACATATCACTTCTCATTATATGATATTACAATATAAACATATTCTACTCACGTGTGATAGTTGAGCATTGCTTTAGTTATCATGGTGGGTCCTTGTTTTAACCTATAACATAAAAGAGCGTGCATAAGAAGGAACCTTCCATGTATAAGAGAATAGACAAAAGGGTGTTGACACTTGACAAGCAGAGAACTACTTTTGGAGCAAAATAAGCAAATTTTTTGACACGTGAAAAATGGAGTGTCGATACTTGTTACGCAAAAAGATGGCTTCTTAAATTGATCTTTGGGTGTCGATACATACTCAAGAAGTGTGAACACTTCAACAACCATCTAAGGATTTAAGTGTCAACACTATGTCATGCTCTTAGAATAAAAAAGATCTTCAAAATATATAAATCATGGACATGGGTTCAATGAGAAGGATTTTTATATAACCACATAGAAAACCATTTTCTATATAAAGAGGCTTGCGAAAGAGCTAAAGTGATAAAATCGAAATACTAATACTTTCCTTTTGGGTAGAGTAATGGAATCAATGTGAAGACTTCTTCTTATGAGGATTTAGTGTTTGTTTATGTTTATGTTGCAAGGAAAAAGAGGAGAAAAGAAATGTAGTTAATAACAAATGGATCCGACTGCTGATTTAACAAGAAGAGGCAGACATGGGGTCAAATTCTTTTATTCAATGGGATAATAATACGAAGGTTGCATTTGCTAATATGAGGGAGATGAATCATTTTCTTTTTTTCAGAAATGATTCTTGATAGTCGAGATAGATTCTTGATTTTTCTTCGAAGCATTCACGACATACTTTAATACGCATCTTTCGAACTGGAAGCTGATAAATGATGAACGCGAACAATTGAGTAAAAAGTGGCAACTTAAAATGGATTTAATAATCCTTTTTTGTTCTTGCTAACTTCAACATCAACTTAAATAAAATTCTATTTGACGTCCATTGGATCTCACCTAACGTAAATAAATGAACCTAATAATAGAACTAAATTTGGAGTGTTACAATCTACCACTCTTAAATAAATTTCGTCCTCAAAATTTTTCAAAGCGAATAACTCGGGATTGGTTTCCTTCATTTCATCCTCATGCAAATTCTTGCACAATTTCTTTCTCGATTGCTTCACTTACCATAGCAGCTTCTCCAAATGTAATTTTTTGTCCCGTGCATTAGTATTCTCGTTGGGTGTTTTGAATACGTTTAATTCAAGAGATTATTGCACGAGATTCTTATAATATAAGCGAAGGGTTGAATATAAATTCTCATGGAATAATAATATCTAACACCAGTTCACTAGTATTATAACACCAGTTTAGGAGATGATATGTAGTAGGCTCAATGAAACGTGAAATTAACAGTGACATACTCAGTCCTTACTAAGATTATAAAGGTCTTTGGAAACTAAAAGTCAACAATTGAAGTATAAATATTTTTTCGTAGACGATATTCGCAAGACTATATTATCTTATGCACAGTCTTTGTCTTCTTTTGTGCAACTTCTTTGACGATCTTAGTTGAACGCATTTGTTCCCACATCTTTTTAATAGTTTGTAATGTATATTATACTTCTTCTGGACATAATGAATGTCGCTCATCACTTTATTATGGTATACTAACGATTGACATTTTCTCTTGATATAAGATTTCGTACTAGGTGTTAGAATTTAGCTGTGACCTGAATTTTTTATTGAACATAATTAAGAATTATAATGAAAATGTACATTAAGAAGAATTCTATTTAGAATATTTTTGGAATCCTATTCAAAGTCTACTTGGCAAATTCTAATTTAAATTCTATTTGGAAATCCTATTAGGAGTTGAAATTTGTGTCGTACTTGAAGAGATCAAGATAAGGAAATTTTCGGGCATTCTATTTTATTTACAACTTTACTTCTAAGGTTTGAATTGTTCCCCATTTATATTTGACTCTTCTCAACAATTTAGTTGGGTTGTTCTTACCCCATTATGGATTATTAACCTCATTATAGGTTGATTTAAACTTATTGGAGGTTTGTTTATCTCCATTATTAGTTGACAAATTGTAAACACAAATCATTGTAATTCATTTTCTATATTTTAGTGAAATCTCCTTTACACTGGAAATTATATTCTTCTTTTGAGTTTGTAATCTTTACTTCATATTGTTTCTATAATCTCGTATCGTCTTTAACAAATTGGTATCAGAGTTATCTGTTATCTTCCTCATTTTTCAACAAACTGGTATCGAAGCCAAAGGCTTGGAAATTCTTGGGAGATCAAGGTTTTTGATCAAGTTAAGAGCTCAGTTTGATTTTTTGTGATGACATCCATGAAGTTTGATGTTTCACTATTGAATCATATTACAAGATTTTCATTGTGGCAGATTAGGAAGCAAGCTATGGTCGCTTATATGTGATTGATTTTGTTATGTTTTTTGCCTGCTTCATATTTGTTTTTTAAAGGCACAATCTTATCTATTCGTGATCTCACCATTGAAGAAGTTTATAATGCTTTATATTCAAAGGAGAAGAGAAAGCATCTCGTTGAGATGGGCTTGTTCTTGATGGTGGTTGTGCAAAGGGTAAATTAAGGTCTAACTTCAAAATTTATTGCAAGAATTCCGGGCACTTAGTTAAGGATTGCTATAAGTTACAGAATAGAGAAAATTTGTATTTTCAAAAGGGAAATCAATTAGATACTTCAGGCGAAGCCATTGTTGAAACTTTTTGTAGTGATTGAGAACTCTTTTACTTATTTCTGACTATTACTCCAAACCTGACGAAGATTAGATTCTCGATACAGCTTGCACTTATGTATCCCAATCGGGATTCGTTTTCAACATATGAAACAATTTTGAAAGGTGTTTTGGTAATGAAAAATAATACACCTTGTTGGAGGTGAATAAAGTTGTCTCATGGGACGATTAGAACACTTGATGCAGTAAGACATATTCTAGATTTGAAAAGAAATCTTATTTCCTTGAGTACTCTTGTTTCAAAAGGGTACAAGTACACATGTAAAGACAGAGTCCTGAATGTTCGTAAAGAAGCCATTTTTTGTTATATGTCTTGTAGTGTTATACAGAATTTTTGAGCAATCAGCATATTTTAAGAACTCAGGTGGATTTAGAGTTGAATTCTGTACCGTTTGAGTCTAATTTGGGGTTTTCTTTTAAGAATATATCTCAGTTGAATTTAGAAGTTATGGGTAAATTCGCCTTATCATCATTATTGGTTGTGTCATTGTATTCAGTTGCTAGTAACAGACCCATTTTTTTGCCATGAGACTCCACATAGGTACAATTCTACTAATATAGTTGATGATTTGAATACGATTAAGGATGTTGATTCTACCTAAGATTCTTCTTTTGATGCATTCAGTTGTGATTTTGTTATAAGGCTTGTTTCAACCTTGTTTGGTGATCATTAGATCACTTTTGCCCCTAGTTGAAGTGGCAGAGGTGGAGAATATTTTGAGTTGAAAATTTTGATAGAGAATTTCGTTTGTGTTTTTGTTGAAGAGTTGAAGTTTATTCCTTGCATTGGATTTTGTCTCCAGGTAGAGAATCTTCGAATGTTGTTTATTGTAGTGGAATTCGTGTTACTGTGGAGTTTTATTAGAATCTAGGTGTGACCTAATTTTTTTGTTGAAAATAATTAAAAATTATAATTAAAGTGCAGTTAAGAGAAATTCTATTTGGAATGCTTTTGGAATCAATTCGAAGTCTATTTGACAAATTCTAGTTCGAAACCCTATTAGGAGTTGTAATTTGTGTTAAATTTGAAGAGATCGAGATAAGAAAACTCTTGGGCGTTCTATTTCATCTACAACCTTACTTCTAGTGCTGGATTGTTCCCTATTTATGTTTGACTATTCTCTACAATTTAGTTGGCTTGGTTTTACCCTATTATGAGTTGTTAACCTCATTATAGGTTGATTTAAACTTATTGGAGGTTTGTTAATCCCCATTATTAGTTAGATAAATTGTAAACACAAATCATTATAATTCATTTTTCATATTGTAGTGAAATCTCTTTTATTCTGTAAATTATATTATTCTCGTGAGTTTGTGATCTTTATTTCATATTGTACCTATAATATAATACCGTCTTTAACAAATTGGTATTGGAGTTATCTGGTATTCTCAACACGAGGCTTTCCCGTCGAGACTCATTGATTATTTTTGTACGGAAATCAATCCTATTACTGCGAAGACTCCAGAGTACTAGCTGAGAACTTATCTTCTAATATTTGGGTCACTTATTTTCCCATCTATTGTACATTAATGTGTGATAGGAAAACCGAAGATCTAAATTGGACGTTAATGTAACTGAAACTCCAAGCGCGTGAATCATTCCAGTTTAGAAGCTATCTCTATATATGCAAAACCTGAACTACTTTCATTAGTCGATTCTACCAATGATATGTTTATTGGCATTCTCGTAGTGCAGTGTTCAGTCCACCAAGGTAATATAATCGATAGGCATTCCTTTACATATTTTTCTTCTTCTTTCTCTTATCAAAGGAATCCATCTGTTAAAGTTCTGCAATTCGTCCTCTAAGTTTGCTGAATCGCTAACCAGGGACGAAGATTCCACATTGAAGTTGTTTGCTTAGTTTCTTCGGTGTTCAACCGTTGACAGACAGCTTCCGGTTAGTACATCAGAAACAATGTTAACCTTTTCTCGAGTGATGACTCATTATTGAGGTTGTCATATGACGAGGTATTTCTGCACAAAGAAAGTACATTGGATCCGGGTCAATCATGACGATCTCATCATTGTTGCCTTATAGTCAATTGTCATCAAATCACCATTGCAAAAACGATGTTAACAATGTTGAAAAAGTCTAGGTTGTGACCGAAATAATTCTTCTTACATGACTTTAATCTCATGACGCGTAAGCAATTACTTTGTCATGTGCGCTAATATATGGCCTAGTCTAATTGTGTAAGCATCGCTATAAATTGTATAGCCTTCATTTCTGGTTTGTATCATTCAAATAGGAAAAAATGAGTCGATTCTTGAAGACTTTGCTTGAAAGCTTCGTCTTATTGAAACGTAATACCCTTCCATGTTGACATGTCAGTGACGTTGCTCGTGCTAGAGAAGTTCTGGATAATCTCCAGCTAAACTTAAGACACTTCCTATTTCAATGGCGTTCGTAGGTCTAGGCTCTTTCCTCTAGTTTAAGCCAAGAACGACTAAGCTATCCTCAAGAAATTAGTAGCCAAGAACGGAGGAAATGAAGTGGCTTCTTCAATCGTTTTGATAAATATATGTGGGATGGTTAGTTTACTCCCATTTACACAACTATCTATCTTCGAAATTTTCTAGATGCGTTGCTTCAGTTGTACTTCTTGTTTCTCCGATCACGACAACGATGTATAGCACACAATATAAGGGTCACGTTGATGAGCTTGCTGTGAAGATAGACATTCGACTCGAATGTCTTATCTGGCGACTCCAAATGCATATGAGCTCCAGAACTACAACCATTAACGAGATTCAACAAATTCAAATTGGAGGTGTATGGGAAAGCCCCGAGAATCCTAATTTCCTTGTACAATCGATTTAGAAGCTTGAATCAGAAGGATGACAATGTACAGAATTTCTCAAGATAGGGTTAACCCGAGGAATGATTGACCCTGTTAATGAAGACTCAAAATCTGACTTATAGCCAACGGAAATGCTAAATTTGAATAACCAGATTATTCATATTAGCCTCTAATCTCGTAGCGGTTGGTATGGATCACCTCTATTTCCCTTTGTGTCATCTACAATACAAACATTATACATGAACAATAACATTTAGTAAATGTGATGGTGCAATGACGAATCTTGGGTACACATAGTATGAGCTCAAATAATATAGCCAATATATGCGCAAACCAACGCCAGTAAATCCGCCATTGCCCACCTACACTTAGGAAATCACTCTAAATTCGTCCTTGCCCACGAAGACTAAAGGTGTTACATTTGTATATAAATAATATTCAAATATAAAGCCCCACCTACGTATAAGGTGCTCGGCGTGCATATCCACAGTTCCAAGACCACCAAGGGATCTCTTGACACCACCCTATATAGGTTCTGGACCCCAAATACCATGTCCTCGACTACCCTTAATGATCATTGGAAGCCTCTAGTTGTATATCTATGGGAACATAAAAGTAAGTTTTCACAATGACTAACTGCAATTTCAATATGAATGACAATATATAATGTGTCTTTGGAAATATCACCATGTTTCGAGAACAATTTTGTTGCATAAATTAGCCCAAGTCTTAATATCACATAATAATAGCAGTCACGGATAAACACATTACAACCCTTAATATTTAGATCTGTCGTGATTATTGGATCAACATTAGCACTAAGAATAGAGGGTTTAGATCTGTCGTGATTATTGGGTCAACATTTGCACTAAGAATAGAGGGTCGATCCCCTTGTAAAAAAATAATATTAAAAGGACGTACATGTTGTTATAGGGTAGGGGAGAAAACTTAAAAAATGTAAAAGACCCCTTTATAGGAGAGGGTTAAGGGCTCAGTTGCAATAATTATTTTTTAAAATCTAAGTTTTGACCTAGGGCAAAAACAAACTATAATTTTCTATTATTCTAAATATAAAATCCCTAAAATTTCATTAAAAAAATCCAAAAAAAATTGTAAAAATTTCTAAAGCCATTACATTTTCTCCCTTTAAAGAAATTTTATCCTCAAAATTTAAAACATACCAAATAACTTTATACAGAAAACTTTTCACTTTTCATCGCTCATGTGGTAAGAGAACCATACTTATGGTTCTCAGGAAAATTTTGTCTTTGCAAGAGATCAATTTTCATAACTTCATATATCTAGCATTTATAGTCTTCAAGTTCCTTTGTTGCTTCTTCATTTCTCCACAAAACCTTGATTAGAGGGATTTGTTTGTTTCCTAATTGCTTAACCTCTCATAACAAAATCTCCGTTGGCCGCTCTGCATATATAAGGTT
>CAIGRN010135834.1:0-13306 GCA_903798345.1 Fraxinus anomala
TTTCTATTTTGTAGAATTTGATTTTATCTTAATGGAACACAAATTGGAAAATTGGTTCCAAAATAGAAAGTAAGATGTAATACTTGTATATATTCATTAATTGAAGCTATAACACTGTTTTATGTTTGAGCGAGTTCTGAATTTGATTTTATTTTCTCCAAGAAAAGCAAATAAATAAATACAGACCGTCAAAAATTCAATATTTATTGAGCATTTAAACTCAAATGAAATGTTAATAAATGAAAACAACGTGTCTCCGCACGCCCGTGTCTTCGGACAATGCGGAGACACGGACGCCCGTGTCTCCGGATTGTGCGGAGACACGGGCAAATTTTATTTTATTTTATTTTGTTTTGTTTTTGTTTTTCTTGTTAATTAAGATGTTTCAATTCATTAGCTTTTTTCTACTCATGAATTAAACAATATTTCGGAATGTTGATATGTGCGAACACTAGTGTCCACACTGCTGTCCGTGGTGCGAGGATTTTTTTTTTTATTTCTTATTTTCTGACATTCAAAGTCAACAATTATAGGAATTTTATTTTTTTCTATACTGATATTTATGGATGAATAGTGCAAACCCAGTTAATGAATAGTGACAAACCAATTTAAGTGTGAAATAGAAGGTGCAAAAATGAACAATATTTTGGTCATCCTCTCTTTTAATATAGTAGTGATATATATATATTTGGATGGTTATATCTTTCTATATTATCTTAATTCTCAATGGATTTTATTTATGGAAACCATTAGTAGAGATTATAGGAGCTTAGAAATAAAAGATTAAAAACTTGTTTGGTAGATTTTTATAAAAGTTGATGAAGTGTGTAGTTAAAAGTTATTGGTCCAATAAAATATAAGGTTTAAATTAATTGTTGACTTTAATTTAAATTTAAATTTTAATCCCTATCAAATAGGAGATAGAGGACAATCATACCTAGGTAACAAAAATTAATTGTAGAAGTATGAAATTGGATAAAGATTGATAATGATAGCCGTAGCTTACTTCCAAATAATTGCATGTAAATTTGCACTATAATACAAACCCAAAAATGCCCAAAGTACATAGCAAAGACATTTCTAAATTTTCAATCTATAGCATGCATTTTCTAATGACCTAATTTCTGCATATTGATACTTAGTGACCTAATTACAGTTTTGCTGAAAGTTGAGTGACCGTCCGTGCAATTAACCCTCATTGCGCCTAAGTATCTGAAGACTAGCAGTATATGAACCCTCCACCTAAAAACTGTGCCCAGACCACTGTTAAGGATTACGAAGAGCGAGACTGGTTTGCGTTCTAAATTTGTCGGATTATGCTCGACTGTAAGGGAACTCCATGAAAGAATCAAACTCCTATATCCTTATTTATATTCTTTTGTAATTGTACTATATTTGGATTGAGCATTTTTTTTGTTTTTGAATTGTTCATTAGGGATTCAAAATAGAGGATAGTCCCGAGAGTTGTGCATATCAATGATGAATAAAGTTCCGACACTAATTCATTTATGCGTAGCCGCCATCAGAGATGAACTTCTCCATGGTAATTCATTGAGTTAATATAAACTCTGTTGTTATTTATCATAGTAAAATAAAACAGGTGGTGCTGCCTGATATATGGGGTTTATTTTCGCATTCTTGTTTTTACAGGGGATATCCATGATGATATGTTACCGTTTATATATGAACTTCCGCCAGAGTTGTTTGATGTTTTGTTGCCGGAATTGCCTCCACTGGCTTTGCTGAAATTACACGAGAACTTGTGAGTTCAATATTTTTGCACGAAGCAATGAAAATTGTTGGCTGGTTTATCATACTCAAACCGAGGAAATATCATTTAGGACGATGCTTTTGGTGTCGCGCTTGTTTTTGTTGAATTAACAGTTGAATTTTAAGTGGAACGTATTGAATTAGATATGGAAACCTATGTTGATGCCATAATGTTTAGAGTTGTCCTTGTATTTGATTTTCCTACCTGATTTTTGGATTAGCGGTATCAGTCCGCATGTTGGATTAAATATATAAGAAACTCGGCAGGATTAATTATTTTCTTGTTAACAGAAACTTATATAATTTTCATCCAGAAGCAATTTTGCCAGCATTTCCATGGTTTTCCTCACATTTTAAGTGCAAGGATAAAATATGCATACTATTCAGTATATGACCAAGTGCATTTCTTTGTACTACTGTGCTAGGTAGGTATGTGGTACACGCATAATAGATCATAGAAAGCCGCTTACGTATGTAACCCAAAGTAGCATCTATGCGTTTACTTGTTAGATTAGTATGATCACCTTATTTTGTTGATTTTTATTTTTGTGTTGATTCATGTCCTTTTGGGATGTAGGAGGATTATAAGTTCCTTGTCTATTTGATGTTTAACGATCATCTTGTGGTTAGAGTTGCTCCTCATGAGGTGTTTCTCTATTTGCATGCCTTGACTTGTACAGAGTAATCCTCATTTTTGGGTAATGAAATATCTATATACCTAACAAAAAAGGTTGGAACTATCAATGCTTGCAAAGCCCCTTGAATTTCGAACGGTATCCGTCCTGGCATCAAGATTGAGGTACTCGTGAAGGTCATGTAATTAAACGAAATGCAATTAATTTTTAAGGCATTTAACGACTAGGAAACTTGTTAAATTAGAGTGATAAGCTTAAAGGTGCTTAAGAGCACCTATTTTTGGTACAAGCTCTTATGAATGATTTGGATAAGCTAATTGTTTTGCTATCCAAATTATCTTAACTTTAGTCTGATGTCAACTTGGTGAAATTGTTTCCTGAGATAATGCATAATCTGTGATTTATCTCAATGCAGGCCCATTGAATTCAGGGATGACTACGAACTTGCTAATGGTTACTCTGAACACCATAAAAAACGTAGAAGGTTGAGAAGAAAGGAGTTTTATTTATTTATCTCAAAATGTATTCTTTACATATTTCAAAAAAATGTAACTTAAGGCAGTTCTTAGTGCGTGACCACTTTTCTACAGATTTGGGATCGTAGATTCGGCATGGAGGGCACTTTACAAGTTGCGCTGGCCTGGTCTTGGGCAGAAGAATTGGGTTACGGTTTGGCTGGATAAACATGAAGAAGAAAAGTACAGTTCAGTTGTTGATTGGCAGCAAATATATTGGGAGACCCATTTGCAAAAGTATGCTTACCTGATTCAAGTTCTGTAGTACTATTACCTTGACATTGTCTAATTTTATTACATGAAGCTTTACTATGCTTTTCAAACCAGTTGTGTGGATACCATAACAGAGACAGCTTTGCTCCCATCCTATGGTGGTTGTATTGGTGAAATACAAATTCCAGGTTAGATGTACCTTGGTTTTGTTGGTCATCCGAGTCTCCCAACCCCTAGATCACCTCCAGGTGGAAAATTAGAATAGAATAAAAATTCAGACAGAAGTCGTATGTTGTCTTATTTGATCTTCAAACGAAAAAATTAATCTCCTACCTGACATCATGCCTCGTCTCTTACATTTATTTCCTAGTTCAAAAGAAGAGAAGCATGACACAATTTAGGTAACATTAAAATTTTTAAATCCCATTACATGTTCAGGGAAACTTCCTCGTGCAATTTCAAATGTAAGATAATTTTGTGAGGAAAAAAGAAAATTTGTATCTATTTAAATTTTCTCTGTATATAGTAATTTTGACAATAAAAGTTAGAAACTTGACCAATTGTTTGAATCTTTTGAACAAATGAAAAAGATAAAATTGATGGAAGTAAATTTTTGAACTGTGAAGGGAATTTTTTGTAAGAAAAGTTTGTCATTGCATTCCTTCTAAAGGTAGATGAGATGATACTGCCAACAAGTTTGGTCCTCTTCAATGAATTATCACAAACTTGTCTATTTGAGACCTATATGCTGAAGCTCAATCTCTGCATTCAAAAAACTAACACTCTCTGACTTCAATAAATCCATATAGTCACATTCCAACAAAGGATCTAAAAGTTTACAACAATTTGGTGTTTAAGTTTACAAGCAATGGTGATTTTGAGTAAAAAAAACAATGGAGGATTTAACTGCTGATATGACTGTTGGAAGTTGATATTGAAGAACATTATGCACATGGATATTTCGGAGTCATGAGGATTTTTTAAACACATATTTTCCAATTGTATATTGTAACTATAAAACCAGTTGACATTTACTTGCTTTTTGCAGATTCAATACTGCAATACATTGGTTGCATGGGACGCCAGAGGATGTCGACATGTGACTATTTTAAATTCTCTTATCACTGCCAACAATTTGGTATCTATGTTAGGTAATCTGTCACTCCGATTTCTAAAATTTACTTAAGAATGGCCTTAGGCAGAATAGAACAAAATCATAAATCGTATTCCTGTTAATCTGTCTTTTCATTTTAAATGAATGCAAACGTGCTTTCTAAAAAAGTAGGGGAAACTTCTTATTGCATGTTCTCTTGCTAAAAGTGGATTTGGGATCCATCAACTAATGAGCATTTTCATTTCAGATTCTCATGTTATTTATGTATACATTTACTGATAAAGATTCTACATCTCTCACATTTTCTAACGTAACATCCTGAGAGGTTGTTTTGTTGAGATGCCTTTGTTTCTGTTGCAGATGTTTGAGGCTTCCAAATGTGCTTTGCGTTATGGAAACATGTGTAAGTTACAAGTACTTGATTATAAAAATATGTCATGTAGATCAATTGGTTTGCATCTGCATCATGCATGGTAGATGGAACTAGTTAAGAAGTGTCAACAGTGGCTATCGCTGTAAACAGAACTTCCAAATATGATACAATCAGCAAAGAATAGGTAACTGTTCAGTTGATAGTCATATTGTTTTAACTCAGATGTGCTCTAAATGATTCTACTTCTTATACAGGATTTAGGCATTTAGTTTGGTTAGGCACAATTTGTTCTCTGCCTAGTAGTGAATGCCTCTGATTTATGTTGGTTTCACCTTCAACATGCTTCCTATCTATTTGGGAGTTTTAACCATCAGAAAATCCTAGTATAGGCATTGCTTATGCTGCTCCGGGGAAGTTAGCTCTCAACCTTTGTTTGCCTCCTTTTTTGTCTCCGAACTATCTCACCAATCTAAGTCTTTTGTGATTTCTGAAAAAAACAAAAAATAATTGTATTGGATATTTCACCCTCCAGAAACGGAGTAATTTCAACTCTGCCTGCCTTGAGAAATCAGTCTTTCCACTCTTTCCAAATATTTCAACTTATAGAAACAACCTTAACAGCTCTCTCTAGCCCTTTTTTTTTTGTTAATGTGATTGTTAGGTTATTTCAATAGAAGCTTTAAAATAGATTTGTCTAGCTAGATTTGCTTAATTTTAAATCTTGCCATTTTTTCCCTTGTCTCCTTTCAATCATTTGACACAGCACAGCAGTCACACCACTAGTTTAGATGGTGAGCTGTTCTCACGCCCTATGTACCCATACACGGAGTTCATTTTTCTTTCGTCTTTCATTCCACTTCTAACTTCTATGTGCTTTTCTTATGCTTTGGAATGCCTTTTCAGTTTCCACCCTGAGGTTGCTCAGAGAGTTCGTGCTTAAACTTTGATTAATTAATTACTCGATAAATATTTCAACTGCATGAAGCAAATTTACAGAGCAGGAAGCCCTTTCTTTTGTGATTCCATGATGTCCATCCAATCTTGTAACAAATTTAAGTCCACCTTAATCAATAATGAAAAATTCTGATATCTGGAGATGTTTTGACCATTTTGTTTATATATAAAGGTAAAAGCTGAGGAATTAGTGAATTCAAGTGTATGATGGAAAATTTCTTGCATTTGGTTTGTATCTCTAACTGTTACTCTGTTTCAGCATTTGTTGCAGATTAGTAAGTTGGAAAGCCTGAAACTTCAATGGATAAAGTCCATTGAGCATGTAAGTTTTGTTATTTTATGACACACCTATGTCTTGCAGCCAGCTTGCATAGCCAAAGAATCTTGATTTAAATATATTATTATGTAATTCTACAAAATATAGCTTAAGATGAGTGGAAAAATGATGAGAAACACTCACATGCATTCAGGTGTACATGCTCAAAAGAGAACAATAAATAAAGATCAAATTACATAAACTTCCCACGTTTATGACAATTACATAGACCTTCTATTTGTTTTCAAAATTTTTAGAAACCTCCTTGATTTTTTCTTTTGGTAACAGACGTCCCCCTCTCAACAAAAGGTAAATTTATTTTCCATTTTACTCCTCTATACTATGCTGAAATTGTTGTATTTTATTTATATTGTATTATTTTCTTTCTTATTATTTATTAAGATATATATATATATATATTTTTTTTTTCATACTTTTGATTTAGATGAGATCACTTTTTTTTTTTTTAAATTACAATCTAATGTAAAGATGGTTTTGGGTGCTGGTTATCCAGTTACATAAATGATCCCTTAGGCTAAATATTCTTACTCCCTCAATTCCATAAATATATGCTTGCTTTTCTTATATCAAATAATAGATCACTTTCCTTGTTGAGAGTATAATTGGTTCCTTTTTTTTTTAATATGTTCCTTATTATCAACAAACATAAACAACTCTTATATAAACCGTTATTTAATGTAGAGGTATATTAGAAAAAATGTAAGAAAAATTTATATTTCCAATTATATTAATTACATATTTTTAATTTGTGTGAAAATAAAAGCAAACTTATCTTTATGGGACGGAGGCAGTATATAATTTTAAAAACTATAACAAGTCAAAATAAATAATTCCTTAGAATAATTTAATAGAGCTAATTGAAAATGCATAAAATATTTTCTATTGCTAGATTTAGCCAACATATTAAAATCTAATTTTAATCTAAATCAAAGTCAACAATTAATCTGAATCACATATTTCATGGGAACCAAAATTTTTTAACCACACATTTCATCATCTTTTATCAAAATTTACAAAAAATCCAATTTTAATTGCCACCAAACAGGGGCTTAATAGCATTTTCTCTAATGCCAAAAATGCAATCTTTTTTTATGCGAAAGAATAATAATGAATTCAATCTCCATTCCCCCTTTTCATATTTTAAATCACCATGCACAGTGAAAAATAGTATAGATAGGATTTGTAACTTCTTTTGTGGTCGAGTTGATTTCTTATTTGGCCATCACAATTTCACAGGTTGAAGGATTATGTAAACTCATAAACCAGAACAGTGAAACACTAAAGTCAGTTGAATTTACCCATTGCAAGTTCTATCCAACTTTTATGGATGCAATTTGTGATTCACTACATGTGAAGGGCCATAAAACACATGGAATTGAACATTTCTCTATCAAGAGATCAAGCTTTCTACAGACCGATACATTCTTACCAGTTGGATTGACATCCATTTTGAAATCAGGAAGGTGTGCTCATATTCTCACTGTTTGCAGTTATCAAATTTAATGGCCCATATTCAAGTCAAATGCACGTGTTCATCAATACTATTTCATTGTATATCTTCTTTTTAGCTTTGCGTGCTATTCCATTCAACTACATCTGTTATCGCTGTTGATCAAATTATGCTATGTTTCGGATTATTTGCTTCAGCTGAATTCCTCTTCAAGATTTAACTGCAAAAGCTTCAGTAATATGCTGGTTTGGGCTCGGACTATTTTGATAAGTTTTTTCATATGAAGTCACACAGAATTAATCTTGGTGTGCCTTTAAAGAAGCAAGGAATTATTTTTTGCCTATATGGAGTCCTGGTGGTAGTTTTATTTTGATTCATTTATCTAGTCTGTTTCCTTTTTCTTTTGGTGGGATGAGGGGCAATGGCATGTCAGATATGTTGGATCAAATTGAAAGGAGTTTACTTTGCCATGTAATATGATTCCATTTGTCAATTTTCAGGTCAATGTTGCACTTTTTGATTAGGGTAACATACGTATAAACATGATCATGTATTTGAGGAATTATCAAGCAAGGGTCTAGGCATAATGTTTTTCTTTATTTCTGCTGCAAGTATTTGGTTCAATGTTATCATTGTTTGCCTTGCCTTTTCTAGCTGCCTAATCATTTACTCAGAAAATTACAGATTCTTATCTAAAGATAATTAAACTCGGTTTAATTTCTTTATTTTCCCTGGGTGGTGATTTTGTTATTTGAAATTCGGTGTTATTGACCAATTTTTAATAGCGTGCATTACATCAAATGAAATTTTAGGTTCCTGACGCAGTTGATGTACACTGCTTTTCTGGGAAAAAAGTTCAAATGATTTGCCCTTGTAATTAAAAGTGTAACCTAATGAGAACTCTAGTGCCGGATACATCCTTACGTTTGTCAGGATCTAATTGTTTATTTCATTGATGTTAGGTCCTTGTATTCATTAAGCTTATGTGACAACCAGCTGCAGACAGTTTTTGCAAAAAATGTTTTTAATACCCTCCTTGATACATCAGCTAGTATATCCAATCTGGACCTTTCAGAAAATAATGTAAGTTGGAGGGACTTTGATAATACTTAATGTCGCCTTTATTTGAAACACTGGATCAATGTAAAATATATTTTGATATTATTGCAGATTTCAGGTTGGCTTTCTCATTTTAAATGGGGATCTGGAAATCGACCTTTTGGAATAGGCAAGTCATTGCAATCATTATGCTTGCTTAATTTAAGGTATTTACTCTTTATGTGCAGTGTCATATGTGAATATTTCTCACTTCTCAGGCCTCTCCAAGTTATATTACAATTCTTTCAAGATCCGCTGCCATGAAATCTGCATAGAATTTGTAAATTTTATCTACTTCAATTCTTTATAGATATTTATGAGTAATTCTCCGTAGTTATAATTTTATAAATTAGTATGCACATCCTTGTATGTTTTCTAAAATTTGGATGAAGAGCGAAATTTTTTATTAACAATGAGAATAAAATTATTGAAGAATTTAAGTGAGCATCATCTAGATTTGATATAGGTTCACTTAATTGAAGAAGATAGCTGGATAATGGTTGCTTTTTTTTGATGTGCTAAATGATAATACAATGCAGTTATTAGCCAACAGTAGTAAGGACAGACCAGGAATCAATATACAGTGAAGATTGAAAAGTGTTTTTTAAGTTATATTGGATTCGAAATCCGAACTCGTATATACACTTCATCTTACATTTTTACACGACCCTTAAATCTGTCTCTCTATTTTTTACACCTGGCCTGCAGGTGCAAATAGCAATACTCCAATGATATATTGGAAATTGGGTTTTTTTGTCCTCGTTTCATATCCATGGAGATCTGGTGAGTGATGATGGTAAAGGGGAGTGAGTCAAAGGAATATATGTGGGGACTATAAACATCTTTATGTTTACTTATTTCTTCCATTTATCCTTTGGCTTTAAAGTCTTCAAATGTTGGATGATTAACATATCTCTTTAAAACCACTCGGTTCCTAAACATAATATTCCTGCTAACAGATCTTCATATTCTTGACAAAAAAATAAAAAGCCATATCTGCATATAGTGATGCTTACTATATGATTTTATTGGCCATTGCCAAACAGCAGTGAGGGTATTTTATCTGAAGTTACATGTGCATTAAATTTTTTTGGTTCATGTTTCAGGAACAATAATTTACAAAAAGATGATGCAGACTGTCTCAAATGTGCTCTGGTTCACATGCCTAATTTGCAGAATCTTGATTTAAGTGATAATCCTATTGAGGATGATGGAATCAAGTAAGTTAGGTTTCTGTTATTACATCCACTCTTTGACCTGATATGATCTCCTTAGAGGCTTGCTAATATTTTATAGGGTTTGGATGTAGTTGTTTAGGATGGAAATCTTGTATCTGGCCCAGTCTGGCATTGTTCTAAATTCTAATAAAATGTTTTCTCATCAATAATAATATTTAGGAGTCTGATCCCCTACTTTGTTGAGATGTCTGGGAGACCTTTGCCCTTTTCTGATTTGAAGCTTGAGAATTGTGAACTTACTTGTGATGGAATGAGCCAGCTCTTAGAAGTCCTTTCGACTATGAAGACACCACTAAATTTGCTTTCAGTTGGAGACAATGGCCTTGGCAGGTAACTCACAGTAAGAAATTGTACTTGTAAGATTTACTGATAATTCCACAGGTTCATCCATCTAAATGATAGATTTCTTCCAGCAAGATGGGAATACCATTAGGAAAATTTATGTGCACGGGAATTCGTGCCCTTGATATTCAAGACATTGGACTTCATTCATCTGGTTTTCTGGAAGCACTTGAAGAAATAAAAATGGAAATGCAGCTTGTCTACATTAATATAAGGTTCATTTGAATCAAGACTTACGTAACTGCATCTATATGTTCATATGTTGGATAGATTAATAACTTGATGAACTTTGTACAGCAAAAACCGAGGTGGGATTGAAAGTGCGAAGTTTGTGTCGAAGCTCATCTGTCATGCCAAAGAACTTGTTGCAATTGATGCGCAACATAACTTTATGCCTATGGAATCCTTGTCGGTGATATCGTCTAGCTTGAAAGTCACAAAAGGTGCAGGTCCCTAGCACAAATTTCTTGATTTTTCTTAAATAGAATTCCTGATGAGCTTGAATATGAGTGCTTATAGAAAATAAGTTACAAGTAGACTGTAAATATTTAAATTCAAATCATTCTTCCTTGTTCATATAATTATTATTTTAAATACTTGCTTCTATAGGAAAACTAGAGCATCTGGACTTGACAGGAAATTCTTTTGGGGAACAACATGCCGATGCATCTGTGTTGTCTGAATTTCGAGTCAATGGTAAATTTGTTGTCAAAATTTCATCATCACCTGCTCCGAATGTACCTTATGATGATGATCCTTAGTTGCTCCATTGGTATGTGCATCCATGCTTGTAGTATTACACAGAAGGCTGCAATAAGAAAGCTTCTTAGTTCTGTCCAGTCCGGTTTGATTTTTAACCGATCACTTTTGTTTTTCGAGTTAATCTTATCCAATGTATCATGTCGAGTGTTGTTTAATTTAACTTATCAAATCTGTTGTCTTAAATAGCCAAGTTGTAAAGGTCGACTATTTTTATTAATATACTGCATTTTCAATCCTATTAGTGGAGAGAGACCCAAAACTAAAGTGAAAGTAGACAGCTAGATTGCTTCCTTTCCTCTTTCTATATGTTCAAAAGTGATGGATGGGTGGGTGGGTGGATTGGCCTTGTCATTAACTTATCTTTTTTGTGATGACTCTTAAACTAATTTAGTAAACATAAATTCATTTGTTTATTTTATCTTCAAATTGCACCTAAATGTTTAGGTGAGTTCCCTTTAAAATGCTGTCTCTCGTCTTTAAGGACCCGTATGACCAAACTTAAAAAGTTCATTTTTTTTTTTTTTGATAGGTTGTTTGGTACACATTATTTCTGAAGAATGCATTTTAGAATAGTAGATTGATAGAGAATTTGTGATTAAAAAATAAGAAAAGATTTTGGATTTGCGTGTAATATTATTTTATTAAAGAATGTATGATTGAAAAGAAGAGATAGAAAAATGAATTTTGGATCTAACGTGTATCAAACAAGGGCTAATGAGCTAATACTTCTCATCCTTTAAGCAAGCATAAAGCCAATTATAGTAGTTAATGTTATTGTATAGTTTAATATAGTATAATACGTTTAATTTATTAAATTAAAAAAACACTAAACAGTATTCTCTCTCTTGTTGATTACTTATTTTGAACATTCTTCGAATGTTGATTTTGTTAAAAAAGAACAATGAAAAATAAGCATCAATAAATCTTATCCTATGAAAATTTAAGTAGTAAAATTTTAGCATCAAATCACGCAAGTCTACAAGATTATCTTTACAATTTAATGTTCGAATATTTAAAGCTTATAAGGGACTCAAATTGACGCCTTCAAACCAAGTTTCTAAAGGTTGAACCCCAACCTTGAGGATCCCCCACCGCCCCGCCTTCAAACCAAGTTTCTAATTTGTGAGTTGGGTTGAAAACTGCATAATTTGATTAAGATTGCTTAAATGATACATAAACATGGAATTTGGTTAATATCCTCTCCTCCCCTCTCAATTGGAAACGAGAAAGTAAGAAAACTTATATTTGAGATACCCATTAATATAAATCTCTCTCTCTCTCTCTCTCTCTCTTTTCAAAATTAGGGTCGAAGAAATTTTATTTTTTTTAACTTTATTCGGAAGCAATTTTGCCAACTTTCCAACCCCTTTCGTCTTTGCTCTCATAAGTAATTTTGAAAGTAAGTTTTGCAATGATGTAAATTTTACTTGCTGGCATACTCATGTCTCCAAAAAGTAACATAAAAATTATATTGCAGCAGAAAAAATAAATTACTGTAAAAAGTAAGATCTTTAATCGTTTACTTCTATAAAACTGAGCTATTGACATTTAGGGTTGTATATTGATCGAATATGGATCAGATTTGTCTATAATCGATCCGATCTGATAATATAATGAATATTTTATTGTTAAATTCATATCCGTTTTATTATGATAATCCGATTTGATAATCCGATTCAAAATTAAAGAAGTTAGGAAAAAAATCAATGTTGGAATCAACTTTTTTTTTTTTTTTTTTTTTTTTTCAATTTTTTCAATTCTTTAACGGATTTAATTATTATTTTTTTTTTTTTTTTTTTTTTTAATTTTTTGTCTTTTTTATTTTAAAACCAATTCTTAAACGGATTTAATAATAATTTATCTATTTTTTTATGTTTTGAATTTGATGACTTTTTAATTCTAAATTTATTTATTTTACTGACAAATAATATGCCATAAAAATATTTTACTGATTCAATTATTTAAAACAAATCGGATCGGATTGACATTTATTCATATTTGATCCATTTAATTAACGGATTCGGATATTGATCGGGTTATCGAACTGAGACCCTAAATCAATCTCCCATTAATTTTATCGGATTCAGATCAAAATCCATTCTATTAACAGCTGTATTGACATCTAAAAATATATTTTAGCTAAATTTAAATATATCATTTAAATTATTTAAATTATATTGAATATTTTAGTTATTAATATCTAAAAAATATATATGAATGAAGAAAGACGAAGCATACAATAAAATAAAGAGTAAAAAAAAAAATATTGAACTATATAAAATTTTCTACAAAGATACTCTAAATTAAGCATAGCAATACAAACTTTTAAGAAAGAATCAAGCTGGTGTGCCAGGGAGGGTGTGACCCTCACTGACATCACACCCTCCCTGACAGACTACACACATCGGGGGGAGAGAAGCATTTTTTTCATTTTTTATTTTACGTCGATCCCACACCTCATGTAAGGTTAGGTAGGCAAAATGTTTCTGGCACACCAGCTTTATT
>CAIGRN010135835.1:0-14819 GCA_903798345.1 Fraxinus anomala
AGATGAAGATGAATCATAGACATCGTCTTCCGATCCTTCTGTTGCTTCTCCTATATTGTCCAAGTTGTTGGCATAAATCCATCTGCTCCAACATCGCTTTCATCTTTACTCGCCACAGAGAAAATCTTGTATTGCGATCAAAAAGCGGAATGTTATACTTCATGGCAGTCATCGAAACTAGAAATCTCAAATAAATTCTCTATAGCTCTAATACCACTTGTTGGGACCCTTTGAACCCATGTATTGTGAAAAATCGAAAGAGATTAATAGAGTAATATGAAGTATTGATCGCTCACCAAACAAGAACATGATATAAAGTAAAGAAAATAAAAAATTGGTAGAGGAACTGATATTTTATTAAACAACCAATGGAGAGAAAATANATATTTTATTAAACAACCAATTGAGAAAAAATACAATTTTAGCAATTTCTACTCTAAAAAATTGAATGAAGGGTCTATTATTTACAGGGAAGATCTCCAAACCCAAGATGGAAATAAGATAAAAACAAATCACATGAAATAAATAAAACAATATTTTCCTAATATTTTTCCAATAAAATACGTGAAGTAAAGGAAATAATATTTTTCCAAATACGTGCAAAGAAGAAAAATATATTCTCAAAAATTTCTACTTAATTCGGGTCACAAAATCCAACAAAAATAATGTGTATCAAATGGGAGCTTATAAAGTTACTTTGCCTTATTCTAATTCTCTTTATTTAATTTACATGTAGCGGTTCGTCAAGCTCCACACTTAGATACAGTTGGATTTTCTAAAAAGAAAATTACTTTAAGAGAAGCTGAAAATAATCAACCTTGTTGATTAATCCTAGGTGCCGTATAATTGTTTGTTTCGTAAAATGCATTATATATTGGAAAAGGAAAACAAAAATATTTTTGTTATTACACTATTGATTCTTGTCTTGCACTACAAATCAAACTGGCCCACTTTTTTTAATATGACGGAGAAGATGGAGGGTTCTAGGCAAGATTAAAGTACATTTGAAAACAATCAACAAGGATTTTGGTACTTCAAGGGACATTTGTACTTCAAATGTCTTGTGCATTAATCCAACTTTCCAAAATTAGAAAATTACCTTCAAGTCTAATTAAATAAGTTAAACAAGAAAATGAGAAGAAAATAAGTTATTAAAAGTTTCACACATTAACCATATTGAGAATAATAAGAACGATTGACTTCTTATTGAATAAATTTAAATCCTGTGTATTTTCTTCTTTTCTTGATGGGAAAAATTCTAATGCCCTTTGACCTTTTTAAGAGCGAAATCATGGAGTTTTGAAGTGAAAATTTTCAATATTACGAAGACTTCAAATATATGCTGACCCTCCTCTAATTCTATCCCTTCTCCATTTTTTAACTAATTCATTTTCCGTATGAAAAGAATTTATAAACGGTTTAATTTGTAAATTGATTGAAATGAGTAGTAAATAAGTGGATAGTAGTTATAAATTCAATGAAATGTGAGGTTGGCAATGAAATCTGACTATTTATAAATTGATTTATAAAGGGATTGTTTGACAAATGATAAAATTTCTGAAATATGTGGTTAAGAATTTGATAAAAGTTATGAATCGTTAAAATAATTGTTGAATTTGAACACAATTTTTTAAACTTTTCCAACCAAGCACGAAGTTTGGAGGCCTAATTTCCTATTAAATAGCGGTAGCCAATTACTTTGATTCGTTAATAAAATTCCTATAATATAAGTTTTTAGCTATAAAAATTGATTAAATTTTATTTTCATAATTAAATTCTTTAATTTGGTAAAGTTTCGAAGAAAACATTTAATGGTTTCTGGAGGGATGGCTGGTCGTTAGGCAATGAGTGGGAAACACGAATTTCATTGACAAGATTATTCTTTTCTAATTAATAATTAAAATCTTCGTTATTTTATTAGATTATTAGACTTTTCAACAGTGAAATTAATGAAAGAATATTTTAGAAACTTTCACGAGCTGCCAACTTTTCATTACTTATGATGAGAGAGGGATTAGAGAGCCAAATTAAAAATTTTTTTTTTTTTAAATGGCTGGAAAAATATATAAAATAGAGGTTAGAAGATTGGTTAATTGATGTTTAACAGCGATCTTTTATTTCATCTACAATTTATGATTATTTATTTATACGTTGAAAAAAAATTAAGGGATCGTTTGGAATGACTTTCGAATAATTAAAAGGAGATTTTCAGATTCAAAAATTGCTTTTGGACCCATTTAATTGACTTTATAAAAGTATTTATTCTAAGTAGAAATATATATTTTTTTAAAAAAAAAAAATGTTATCTAGCATGTAGTGAACAACTGAACATCAATTCAGATGGTCACACTTTATAGGTTTATTAAATGAATTATATAACATTGGATTTAAATAAATTTATTATTTAATGGTATATAGTTGTCATTTAAATTGGTACTTAATACTAATAGTAATGAATATCATTAATCAAGAGCAAAAAAAAAAAAAATCGCCACCATCACATCACCCACTAGAATGTGTCACATATACCCTTGTAGCTCACACAACTTATGACTTCATTATTATGCCTTGTGTGGTAGAGATTAAAATTAAATTTTTAATAGATTTTGATAAAAGTTGATAAAATGCATAGTTGAAAAGTTGTGGGATCCAAGATATATGTGGTTAAAATTAATTGTTAATTTTAACTAAGATTGAAATCTAAATTTTAATCGTGGCTCTATTTAATTCAAGTTCAATTCACTAATTAATTAGTACTATAATCATGATTAGCATAATGATTGTTGTTGTGAACATATTAGTGAGTATGACGGGGATTAAATTTATTAGTAAATTTTAATAAAAGTGGATAAAATGTGTGGTTAAAAAGTTATAGATTCCATAAAATATATGGTGAAAATTAATTTTTTATTTTAATTAAAATTAAAACTTGAATTTTAATTCTTATCAAATAAGAGCTAAGAGAGTTTACGTGCTATGCTACTCTTATGTTCAAATTAAATGAGAATGAAAAATGTGACACTAAGTCGTGTAGTAAATTGATATCATGTACATCTTAGTACACATTTTGTTGGGACATTTATTACTAACAACTTCTTGCATCATATCCCAAGTAAAAGAATGAGATTGGTGTTGGATGTGTAGAGTTTTCTCTTCGCTAATGCTAAGTTGATCAGTGTGTCTGAAAGGTGTAGGCCCTGTGACGTGGGGGGTACGGGTTATCTAGAAAAACTAGTACATGTAGATCTCTATAATATTTTAATCGTATATTTGGGCGAGGCTACTTTCAACATGTCGTAGTAGAGAGAAAACAAAAAGTCGTGAATCCAAAAACGTATTGCAATTCTTGTCTATAATAAAGTGCAATATTGATACGGTACGAGAGCGAACCATCTTAAATCATATATTTTTCTATCTCGAAGTATTAGTTCAATTGATGACAAATGATTCCTTGTTCACGGCAAAGAAACCTCGGTTGGAGAATTAAAGGAAAAATTGAAAAGGGCTAAAAGTGCAGTACTACAACGACGTATATAAATGTACCAAAGTTTACTGCATGATTGAATGTAATTAATTTAAATTATTATTTGAGCAAAGGCCAGGCCAACTACCCTCTTTATGCACATATTAAGCGTTGAAACTGTGTGCACAGAGATTTGTTGAGAGGTGATTATTATAAGCATTTTCAAGGAAGAAGCGTGTGACTCAATCCTCTTCATCTTCACCTTCATCTTCCCATTTTCGTCAATCCATTTTTCATCGCAGAGCACACCAAATTGCACTACATTACATACAAACAAGTGCAGCTGATGAGGTCATCGTCATTTGGGAGCAGCTCGAAGAGGTCAAATTACAGCCACTTGCCGGAGGGTTCCCGGGAGAGGCCGGAGTATGGAGTCGGCGGCGCAATGCTGCCGATTTTTCTCAATGATTTGAGACGAATCAATGGAGATGATTTTGTTGAAGTCACGTTAGAGCTTGACGATAATTCTATTCTGTTTTGTAGCGTTGCACCTACATCTAACAACCCTAACCCCGCGACCTCCTCCAGCGCCGGAGAGGAGTCAGTGAATGGATTTTTGAAAAGGAGTTCCTCAGCAGCGTCAAAGTTGCGCCGAAAGCTCTCGTGGCGGAGGTCGGCATCGTCGAGGGCGTCGGCTTCCGACGTGGAGGATCAGCACGAGGCGGCGGTTACATCGGCGCGCGAGCTGATGAAAATGAAAGCCAAGCTTGTGAGGAATAAATCGAGCGCTCAAAGAGCTCTCGGTGGACTGAGATTCATTAGCAAAAACACCGGCGAATCGGACTCCAATGTACTGTGGAAACAAGTGGAGGCTCGATTCGACGACATGGCTGAAGACTGCTTGCTCTCCAGAGAAGATTTTGGTGAATGCATAGGTAATTAATTCTTCAATTTTAATTTAAATTCAGTGTTATGCACGATCAATTAAATATTTTGAAGAATATGGTAGGGATGCCGGAATCGAAGGAGTTTGCAGTGGCCGTGTTTGATGCGCTGGCACGGCGGCGGAGGCAGAAGACGGCAAGGATAACCAAGGCGGAGCTGCATGAGTATTGGCTACAAATATCGGATCAGAGTTTCGATGCACGTCTACAGATTTTCTTCGACATGTGGGTACAATGCAACTATATCTACGAATGCCTATTACATATCTTTTATTTAGATCTATTTAACGTGTCTCCATCCATTTTAATGGATCATTATTGATAGGGCGGATAGCAATGGAGATGGAAGAATCACGAGAGATGAAGTGCAAGAGGTAAATTCGTTATTGGTGAACTTCTTAAAACAAACAAACAAACACACGTTTTTCATTTACTTCAAACCGCAATTTATCTAATTAGCTTGCAAGATTACCCAATTTATTTTGCTTCTCTTTTCTTATTAATACTGTATTTTTATTTCGAGTTAAACAATTTCATATTTATTTTTGTAATTTATCGTCAAATAATTACCACAAAATTATTATTATTATTATTATTATTATTATTATTATCGTCAATTATTTTCGACTTCCCTTGGTGACCAAGATTCCAAAAAAAAATGGCTATATTCTGTAGAAAATGAACTGTGTAGAAATGCAATTTTTACTAAAGAAGAATAGTCTTTTGTCGTTCATTTTACTAATCTGATTATTATTATTAACCAGCTAATAATGCTGAGTGCTTCTGCAAATAAATTATCCAATTTGAAAGAACGTGCAGAGGAATACGCCTCTTTAATAATGGAAGAATTAGACCCAGACAACATTGGGTACATCGAGGTATCAACAATTTCTCCTAATACTTAATTTAATATTTCTCTAATGAGGTGTCAATCAATTATGCTCTTTATTTAAATTATATTTTTTTATAGTATGTTTAAGATTTCCTCCCGAGAAGTCCGTGGGCTATTTCTTGAGCTCTACAATTAAAGTTTCGAGATTTCTGAAAATTTCTTCACGAGAAATAATATAACAATGTGCGAGAATCTTCGAATATCATTGTTCTCGAAATTGACATATAGAAGAATACACGTCTAAGACAACACTAAATTTGCCCACCCAAAGGAGGCCATCCGATGCCCAAGACAGACAAACCATATGAATATTGTAACGGGAAATTATGCTTATATAAAATAAAGTGACATTTGTGACATTAATAGAAACCAGAACATCTTTAAGGACACGAGTGAAACAAGAATTGGCCGTTTAGTATCCAATAATGAACAACACTGGGATACTAGACAAGGATTCAATAATCTCCGATCCAGAATACCTAATGTGACAATAATACGGAGAATAATCCTAACATAAGCAAGGTCAAGATTCCCCCCCGGTAAGGATAGCATGACTCTCTCTGATTTGCCCCTTGTTCAGTTATGGCAGTTGGAAACACTTCTACTACAAAGGGACAGCTACATGAACTACAGCAGACCTATAAGCACAGCAAGTGGAGGATGGAGCCAGAATTTAAGTGCCCTCAAAGCCAAAAGCATAGTTAATAAAATCGGGTCGACACTTAAGTGCCTCCTGTTAGACAATTGGCAAAGGGGGTGGATTTTAATGCTATGGATAATAGCCATGGCTGGACTTTTCACCTGGAAGTTCCTCCAGTATAGGCAGAAGGCAGCATTTCAAATAATGGGATACTGCTTAACAACAGCAAAAGGAGCTGCTGAGACGCTTAAACTCAACATGGCTCTTGTACTTTTACCAGTCTGCCGGAATATATTAACATGGCTGAGATCCACAAGAGCCAGGCTGTTCATCCCTTTTGACGACAACATTAACTTTCACAAGGTGAGGAACACAAGCAAAATATTTTCTTAGTAAATTTCTCAAATATATTTTTCTACAATAACTCGATTTCAAATCACAGATGATAGCATGCGGTATAGCAGTTGGAATCATACTACATGCAGGAAACCATATACTATGTGATTTTCCTCGTGTAATTCATTCATCCCCGGAAAAGTTTGCACTCATAGCAACAGATTTCAATAATGTAAAACCCACCTATGCCAGCCTTCTGACTGGTGTTGAAGGCTCGACTGGGATTTCTATGGTAGTGCTAATGACAATTGCATTCACACTAGCAACGCGGAGTTTTCGAAAAAATGGGGTGAAGTTGCCACCACCCTTCAACAAACTAACAGGCTTCAATGCATTCTGGTATTCTCATCACCTTCTCGTTGTGGTATACATATTACTCCTGATCCATGGGACCTCCTTGTTCTTGGTCCACCAATGGTACCAGAAAACGGTAAGAACAGTGAATGGAAAATTTTCATAACTAGCCTATAATAGATAAATATTTATACGTGGAACATGTACTACGAAAATCTATAGGCTGAATTAAGAAATCATAGTTCTATTAACATGACATGTTGAAATGTGACAGACATGGATGTACATATCAGTTCCCCTGTTCCTTAATGTAGCTGAACGAAGTCTGAGAAGGTGTAGGTCTGAACATTATGCAGTTAAGATTTTGAAGGTAATTGATTTTGTTTCGGTTCTCTCTCTCGCTGAAATCATCTAAACTTTGGGAGCAATATGGAAACCAGGCATTATAGAAAGACAATGGAGCAGATTGTGAGGAAAGTTATCAACACATAAATTAGAAAGTAATAAAGTCAAGTAACAATACCAGAGCTATTAGCAAATACTAGTACGAATTTGACAAAAGAAAATTCAAAAGAAAAAAAAAAACTAAAAGAACAATTTTATCCCAGGTCAACATCAAATTGTGTACTGATATTGATTCATGCTAATCAGAAGATGCCTAACATTATGGTTTAAGCTTCAAGATGGTACCATGATGGCAACTTTAATATTGCTAGAGCTGTCTGAAAAGACAACTGTTGTATATGATGGTTACATATTTACAACCCTATAGGTATCTTCCATAAATTTTAAACTGCACCTTAAAGAATTCAAATGCCTTGCCTCCCTTTCTGCTATAGTGCAAAGCAAAGTTTCAAGTAAACAATAACGAGAAAAGGCAATGACGCCTAAAAATCTACATTAAAAAATAATTTTACCAGTGTGTTTCTGGACTTTATAGGTTTCTGTACTTCCAGGAGGCGTCTTCAGCTTGATTATGGCAAAGCCAAATGGATTTAAATACAAAAGTGGGCAGTATATATTTCTACAATGTCCGAAAATCTCCACGTTTGAATGGTGAGAATTACTGCTGCACATTATATATATATATATATATATAGACAGACTGATAGATAGACACACGTGTATGAATGTGTGTATAGATGCTTGTAAGCTAATACACAACTTGAAATTTCAGGCATCCATTTTCACTGACTTCAGCTCCAGGAGACAACTACCTTAGTGTTCACATCCGTACAGTAGGAGACTGGACAAGAGAACTTAAAAGAGTTTTTACGGAAGATAACAGTTCAGCATGTGTGATTGGTCGAGCTAAGTTCGGAGCACTGGGGAATGTTGATCAAACAGGGTACTTTTATCCAATAGATTTTACTTTCTCAATATTATTTACAGGTGGTTATCTAGGAAGTCTGAATAAGGTTATATATTGGTGCAGTCTACCTAAATTACTTGTCGATGGACCATATGGAGCTCCAGCACAAGATTACCAGAACTATGATGTATTACTTCTTGTGGGACTTGGAATAGGAGCTACTCCTTTCATAAGTATCCTCAAGGATCTAATAAACATTACAAAACCAGAAGACCAAGTGGTACAGTGCAATATCTAAATCACTATGTTTTTCACTCTATTAAAAATAAGATAATTTTATCTAAACTTTGCAATTTGCTGCTGTTGCTGATTCAGGACTCGACCACAGAAGCCAGCAAATCAGATGATAGCTCAACTAGTTTTGGCTCTTCAAGCATTGCATCAAGTGGAAAGAAGAAATCAGAAAGGACAAGGAGTGCACATTTCTACTGGGTTACCAGGGAACACGGATCCTTCGAGTGGTTTAAAGGAGTGATGAATGAAGTTGCTGAGATGGATCACAAAGTAATGCTCATCTCTCCATCGAAAAATAGGATTAAATACTTCAGGCTTCAGCTGATTTTTCATGATTTGAATTACCATTTTTTAACTATAAAACAGGGTCAAATTGAGATGCATAATTATTTAACAAGTGTTTATGAAGAGGGTGATGCAAGGTCAACTCTCATCACCATGGTCCAAGCTCTAAACCATGCTAAGAATGGAGTTGATATCCTATCTGGCACCAGAGTACGATTTATCATTATTCTAATATTTTTCGTAGATATAAATGGAACTATTGATTTCCATTTACCTATTAAGTAAACTGTAAAAGTACTGGAAAGTAATCATGATAGAAAAAATTTGGAAGTGTTAAAGAGCTCTATCATGGAACCCAAAAGTAATTCTAACAATTGCTTTTCAGGTGAGGACACATTTCGCAAGACCAGATTGGAGAGAAGTATTCAACAAAATAGCGTCAAAGCATCCATTTTCAACAATAGGTAAAGATACTTAAGACGCAGATTACCAATCACACACATATGCACCTATCTTAAATGCTGTTTCGATCTTCTCATTGACATGTTGCTGTCAAGTTGTTCCAGGTCACTGACAACCATATGATTCAACAACCTGCCAGCTAAAGATGTTATTTTACAAAAAAAAGAAAAGAAAATGTTGCTTGCATAACTGAAGCTAGCAGATAATATTACAATTATAATGTCCACCAAAGGGGAGAAAATAGAAGGACAAAAACAGAAGTACGCTGATAAAACATTATTAGACATATTTCTGAATATGTGTTGTATTCCTTCAATTTCAGCAGAGTCTTAACAATTTAATCTAATGATGAAAAAGTTCGTCATATGCTAATTAAGTAATTACAACAATGACACATCAGAAAACACTTTCCTCAGTTAATGGCAACTAGACTCTTGAGGAGCAGCTAGGGTCATAGAATCCTTGCACATTTTGTAATTTATTATTAACAGGAAATAACTCATCAACTTGCAGGAGTTTTCTACTGTGGGATGCCTATCTTGGCAAAGGAGCTGAAGAAATTGTCAAAAGAAATGACTTACAGAACGTCCACAAGATTTGAATTTCACAAGGAATACTTTTGAAGCAGGAAGAATAGTAACTAACAATTCAAGCTGTTATTTTGTTTTTGTAATTTTTCACATATACAAAAATTTATATTCATTATATCTGAAAGAATGTAAATGCGTATATCATACAATTATAATTATCAAATATCAAAATAGAGATTCCAGAAAAAAAAAAAAAAAGGTCCAAGGCTTGTTAAGTAAGAAAGAAATAAGAAAGAAAAGGGAGTAGAATTTGTTCTTTGTAATTGAATTATACACCATTCTGTTAGTAAAATAGCATCATTTTTTTGGGTAATAAATACGCGATCAATTTCAGTAACTCATACATATCAGGGATATGAAAAATCTAGATAGTCATCGTACAACTAATATCTATACCGGATAGAAATCCTTACCAGCAGTAGGGGCATCTGAATTACATTGATACCTTGCATTTAAGTACAAAATCTGTGCATGTTAATAGAAGAAATGGGTAGCATAAAGAAGACGGAGAGTCAAAAATAGTTTCAACTTACTGGACAGAAGCAAAAGAAGGAAAACTAGCGATTAAAAATCTGCAGCTAACAGTGCTTGACATGGCACCAAGATATTTTGGTTTCTGAATTGCATAATGAGGATAAAAACCAAAAATAATTGCTTCATATATATATTGTACGAACTACGAAGCATAAACATGCCCCACAGTAAAGACCAATTATCCCAAAATTAAATGAGTATACACAAGTATATTGTATACATATATATTTTTTTTTTTCTTTTCTGATAAATTGGGTAAAACATGTAACAAAAGATTAATGCATAGAAACACGTATTGAACAGAAGCATCATGAAAAGCAATATAACTTTCCATAACAACCAGCAATTGATAAGAACTACAACAAATCAAAGAGACTGTGTCCACGGGGTTAAAACTTTCTTCATGATTGATCTTCAAACAGGCTTCCTTTCAATTTTCAAGCGTCTCAACTGACAACCTAATCATTATTCAATCTCTTGAGAAGTTTTGAGGCCCAGAGACGAACACGCCGTTTAAGCGTGTAACCAACCAATACTCCAGCAATAAAGCAAATAGTACAAAGCTTTGAGCAGGTCCACAGTGATACGGATTGTCTGCATTCACAGATTCATTATAATTATTTTAAAGGTCTTCTATTTCTTTCTTACCAACTTATCAAAACAGCAAACTGACACAGATAAAATAAAAATATGTGGGTATTCAAAAGACCACCACTTCTACATAGACAATGATTTTTAATTCTGTAGCAATGTTCATGGAAACATCATCTGAAGGAAAGAGTTTCTAATCTCATTGATTCATGGAACAGGAGATACATACACCTCCTTAACTACAAGTGCAGTTGCAATTAATCCAATGAACTCTCCGCCAGAAAAGTTCCGAATTTTGAGAATCTTATCTTAAATCAAAATAACAAGAACTGTCAAATGGCATCAGAAGACCAACAGTGTGTTTTATGGAGTAGTTTCATGTACACATTAACCATCATTAGTCAAAGACAGCCAAATTGTACCCATCATGACCATTAAACAAATATTTCAGAGGATCCAAGAGTTATCATATGGTAGATGCAAACAAACATGCACCTACACACAAACAATGGCAGTAAACCAAGTTTTAAGTCCCATCATTTAGCCTCAATTTTTTAAAAATCATTTTTCCTTAAAACTCATTTTCAACGACACATTTTATGGGACCCACAACTTTTATCCACTTTTCAACCACACATTTTATCGACTTTTATCAAAATCTACGAAAAATCCAATTTTTAGCCAAATCAAACAGGGGCTTAATGTGTTCCTTAGATTCTGGAAGTAAGTCAAATGCAATGTTTAAAAAGGTGTAATTAGGTAGTGAGGCGTTGTTCCAATATGCGGCGAGAGGTAAGCCTCACCGGAAAAAAAAATGTCAAAAAATAAATATTATGCAAAACAAGCTCGTAATCAATCATAAACAATCTTCAAAATTCATTATTGAATAATTTAAAGTGTGTAAACAAAGAAAAGAAAAATCTATAAAGCATCAATAAGGAACTATTATTTTAGTTGGAATATTCTCAATACTGATCTATGAGAATCACAATTTTTTAATGTTTTTGTGAACAATAAGCTACTTCAATAATGGGTTTATCAAAGTTTTATGTTTTATAGGCCCACACCTATAGCGAAGTAATAAGTCTAAAGAATTAATGAGTACATGCTTCACAAGCCTTGAGGCGGTTCTATGAGGCGTGTACCTTACACAATTGAGGCGTGAGCCTCCAAAAACTGCTTCACAATCAACACCTGAGGGCTTTTTTTACCTGTCTCACTTCAGGGAGGCCGAGGCCTCGATTAAGTTTTTTAAATCATGGGCAAATTGTTCTTCTCCAATTCATTTTCTCAAACAGACTGGGTTTCTTTAGTAATTCCACCATGTTTAACAGCAACATATTCTCTGACATTTATATTTAGATTATTTCCAGTTATCATCTCATTACTCCTTTACTCCCCTTTGCTTTCCTTTGCATGGCAAATAGTTCACACCATCTATTTGATGCATTGATTTTCTGTAGGCTAGTACTTGAGGGGTATTCAACTGATAATTTAAAAGTTATCATGACGAGAAGTGCAATTAGATTAAGGAATTCAACATTTTTTATGCTGAAAAATGGTGTTTTTAACTATCGATCATTGTTTTCCCTTTCTTAGTTTAACTTAATATTTAAAATTCATGCATTCATAAAAAATGGCGGGTCCTATAACTGGAAACGATGTAAATATTTAATGACAAATTTTCTGAAAGCTGCAATTGGTGTCTTAGTTGCCTCCAGAACACAGATCACAAGTACAACTTTTGACCTTCAATACTTGAGCAAATAGGCGAGGGTTGGGCTCATGGCACTTTACAATTTCCTTAGCCCACTCCTGATCCCCATTAATTGATAAGTGTAACTAGCATGTTGCTCCATGTTCTCGTTCTGAATGTAAGATTCTTGTGTAAACTTTACTACATGTTCACTAATGTAAGTAGACGTCTTCCAAAAAGAATATCCTTCTTCACGGAGTTAAAGAGTTAGAAATTGGCTTTAGACCACAATGAAAGACCATAAGATGATTTGATGACTCTAGTCCTTCTACATTTTCTTCCTAGTAATCATTTGAAAATTCCTATTTCACTACACTAAAACTATGTATCCTATTTTCCGTGTTTAGTCATATCAAAAGTGGAATCCCCACTTTTTTTTGGATATATCTAAATCTAAAAGCTACATGATAAAAATAACCCCGATGCCGACAAAGTTGAAGTCCTATACAATTCCTCAATTTGAGTGATACCTCTACCTATTTTAGTAACAAGAGAAGGTCTTCAGCGCATGATTGAATGGAGTTTGAAACTAATGCATGTATCAACTTCTAAATGAAATACTTGCACTGTCTTCATTGGAGGTTTAGCTTCCTCTGTTTTGAGAGAAAAAAAAAAAGGAGGAGAAGGAAGTGATCTCGGCTTTTTAGATACCCCTTTTTTCTGAAGTGGAGGAAAGACCAAAATCCTATTCTTATCCCTTGAAATGGGTAACTCGCGAACTAAAGAATGTTTCTCTCTATTTTTAATATAAAAGTCAAACTTTAAAAGATTTCCTCCATTTCAATATAAAAATCAAGACATTCTTTCTCATCTCTGTAGATCCCAGAGGAATAAATGGAGGATTCCAAAACGGGTTACCAGACATAGATTCAAGATTTCAGCAAGCGGTGCTTTCATTATGCGGTTCCTCTTTTAGTTAGTGATTGTTCATCAAAAGAGAATCCTTTCTTAGGTAAAACCAAAGAATCTCCCCAAATTTCATTGACATACAGAAACACCATGGAAACATCTAGTACAAGAGGGTGAGAATTTTTATACCTGGAAGATCGGGTGAGCAAAAGCTGAGACTGGTCTGCAGATAAATCTATAGTAGACCCAGAAGATGAATTCGAGTTTAAGGATGTCTTCTCTAGAGAAGAGGCGAAGGAGCTGAGTTTTGCTGTCGATTCCTGTGCCTGTGACATTGCACTGCGATATGCTTTCTGCAATCCCTCCATTTTCAAACAAATCAAATTCCAGTGAATGATTGTGATGATGTATTTATGGTGATAATAGCTGAACCTCACGCATTTGTCATCAATTTGGTTTTTAGGGCCAGCTGGGGAGTTTAGCCTTGCCAATGAGCTGAGTTTTTGTTTTATAGTACTGATTTTGAGGGTTTATGAGCAGATGAATTTTGAATGTTTTTAGTAGTTATTTTTAAAAAATTTCAACCTAGAAGGGTTTATTATTTATCGATTCTAAAAGTTTTTTTAAAAAATAAAATTATGTATATATTTCTTAATAAAAAATTTTTTATACTCATGAGTAATATTTACTTATAAATAATTTTTTTACATATAAGTTAATATTTAATTTTAAAAATTAATTAAAATTTTAAGTTAATATTTTTTACTTACAAGTTAATTTTATACTTATAAATAACTTCAAGTGAATTTTTTTACTTACAAGTAACTCTTTTTATATTTTATAAGTTAATTTTATCTTATTAGTATTATTTTCATTTTATAATAATTTTTTTACATAAAAATGATTTTTTATTTATAAGTAATTTTTAATTATAATGTCCTTTTCTTATCTTACAAGTAATATTTTACTTATAAGTACTTTTTAATTATAATATAATTTTTTAAATGATGAATAATTTTTTAGTTCATATATTTTTATTTACAATTTAATTTTAAACAAAAATATATTAGTTGGAAATCATTATTTTATAAAGGGTAAAATTAAAAAAGAATATGACAAACGATCAAAACTCGTCGATTTGGTCGGTTGAGAGAACTGCTTAAAATTACACTACACTGATTTTGGGCGGTTTTTTAACAATCCAAAATCGATGTCCAAAAAAATTTGTAAGCATCGATTTTTTCAATACCGCATAAACGGTGCCACCCAAAATCGGTCAAAATCGATGAAAAATACTCTCAAACAGGCCCTTAGGCTTTTGGGCTTTTGTGCTGGTTCCTAATCAAAATCAAACAAGAGCGAAATTTTACTAGTGTTTGAGGTTGGACTTTGGGTTGGGATGCCCATCCGACTCATCTGTTCAGACGGCTAGCAGTTCAACCCAAAAAAGTTTGAGTCATCTAGGCTCGACTCGAAATTTGGTGGGATCGAGTTGAGGCTCAGGTCGAGCCTCATTT
>CAIGRN010135842.1:0-13192 GCA_903798345.1 Fraxinus anomala
CTTTATGCTTAATCATAGCAACAGAAGCTGACATCTTCGTGAATGCCCTACAACCAAGGCATTTCAGCATCATGAACTAAACTTTCAATCTCTTTCGCTCTTCCATCAAGAGGGTTTTCAGAATCTACATCATGTTGTGCATAGAAGTCCTTAAACATCCTGTGTGACTCAAGTATTTCTACATCGAGCAAATTTGATTCACTTGATTATTCTCCATGAAATACCCAGACACTGTATGTAGGATCCATACACTTAATAACCAAATGTTCACAAACTGTATCATAATGGTGATGCATTAGATTCCTACACTTAACACAAGGGCATACTATCATTTCTGAATTGCAATTTTCATGAGCTTGTTCAACAAAATTCTGGGCTCCATCTCTATATTGTTCTGAAAATCTATAATTTAAATTTTAGGATCATTATACGATAATTTTTTTAAATTAATATCTAGATCCAATATGTAATTTTAGATGATAACATTGATAAGTGTAGCCACTCTTTGTCCATTGTATGCAAAGATACTATTCAACACTGAAGAGACTCTGGTCATGTTCGTCAACGGACTTTCCTTCTTCACTAGCGAAGATTGCTTGCACGAAGAACACACAATCTAGTATTAAGTTTCATCAAAATCAAATATTCATACCATTAATAGCAATCATTATTGAGAGGTTCATCAAAACTTCAACCATATCAATCCGTCACCATGTTTGGAAAATCAACATACTGCAGAATACGAGGAAAATCTCATTTTCCAGTCCCCTTCATTTGTTAAAAGTATTTCAATACGAAAATAGTAAATCAATCAATTGTCTTCAATTCTTAATCCTAAATAAAGCTTCACGATTTCACAGTAACACCAATCAATATAGTAAAGCCAAGACTTTCCTTGCTCAAATAAAATAATAGATTTGTAAATTCTACTACACAAATGGACATTTCCATTCAAATTAACAAAAATTAAGATTCAGATCAATTAATCCCAGCATGCTACATAAATTTCTGTATTTGTAAGTGCCAAATTAATAAACATTATAAGATTAAAATTATTATCTTACTTTAAACTTCATATTTCAATCAAAAAATTAATTCCAACCAATAAAATGAAACAGAGAATGTAATAATCAGGCAACAAAGCAAAACAAAGAAAAGCTGTGGGAATGGCTGTTGAAAATCAGATCACGTGCTCCAAGCTAGGGGAGGATGATAGTGAATGAAAATATTCAATGAATGAAAATACTTACTTGCAAGATTTTCCTCTGGAAATCAGACAACATCTTCCAAGATGAAGTGAATGCAAAATACTTGAGGGCAACTAGTCACAAGAGATTCTCCTCTGGAAATCAGACCGGTGATTGCAAAATACTTACTTCAAGATGCATAAGCTTAGGGCTTCAAATGGGATTTGAGGGGGATGGAGATCGATTTGAGAGAAAGGCAATTTGAAGGGAGGCGAGGGCGGCCGAGAAAGAGAGTCGAGAGATTTGGGGGTTCATGGCTAATTCGTTCATTCTTTTTTTTGGTTTTTTACTACGTGGGTCAGGTTTGGCGGGAAAGAAATTGGGTATTTTGTGGGCTAATGGTTTGGAAAGTGATGGACTCATTTAAATGGGCCAGAATATTTTTTCAACGTTTAATAAACGTTGCAAAATGGTATCCTACTTAAACTTATTAGCAACATTTAACAAACCTTGTAAAAATGTATATATTTACAACACTTCTTAAACATTGCGAAAAGGTAGTCTAACACATTCATATTAACAACATTTAATAAACATTGCAAAAGGTTTATCTTTTAGCAACGCTTAATAAACGTTGCCAAAACATAAGCCTTTAGCAACGTTTTAGGAATGTTGCGGAATATAAAATCCAATTAGCAACATCAAATAAACGTTGCAATAGAGGTAGTTTTTAGCAACACCCGATAAACGTTGCAATAAATAAAACCTTTGACAACACTCAATAAACGTTGCAAAATGTAACATTTGCAACATTCATTTAAAAAATGTTGTCAAATCTCAATTATATTAACCAATTGCAACCTTCACTTATTTGAATGTTGCAATATACACCTTTAGCAATATTTAATAACCGAATGTTGCCTTTTATGTGTTACAAAAAACCATTTTTGTTGTAGTGGGTTGCTCGAGCTTAGGAGCTTTAAACTTTTCGAGTTTCTAACTTGATGATGATATCATTATTTTAAAGGTTGTTCGAGCTTAGGAGCTTTAAATTCCTCGAGTTTCTAACTTGATGATGATATCATTATTTTAAAGGTTGCTCAGCTTAGGAGCTTTAAACTCCTTGAGTTTATAACTTAATGATGATATCATTTTTCGAAGGTTGCTCAACCTTAGGAGCTTTAAACTCCTCGACTTTCTAACTTGATGATGATATAATTGTTTTAAAGGTTCTTAGGAGCTTTAAACTCCTTGAGTTTCTAAATGATTAAATAATTATCTTAAAGCTGCTCGAGATCGATACAAATACAAATAATTGGATGTGCATTAAACGAGCAATGAAACATCGATATCAAAAAAATGAAAAAATATTCAAACCCTGATCAAGCATTGCACTGGATAAAATAAAATATTCAAGCCTTAATCAGGCAATGTACTTGACAAAACAAAATATACAAAATCAATACACAAATGATGATCGAGGAAGGATGAATCCCAGTCAAGGTCATTGTTTGAAGGCATGTCCAAGAAATCTTCGTTACCTCCGAAGTCGACGTCATCCTCGATCATAGTCTCTTCAGACGCTGAGAGCTCAAGACTTTGGGCACTGGCCTCAACTAATCAGTACTAACATTTGAGAGTTTAGCCTTAAGGAAAGCTCGAGCTTGCTTGAAGGTGTAGTTGTTGGAACCCAGTGCATAATCGCCTTTGACAGAAGCAAACTCCTGGGAATTTTCAAAATCCTAGATTAATGCAACTTAAGCCTTAGCCAACTTAGGTTCAAATTCCTTTGTTTTTTGCTTGAGTTCTAACTTTGCTTCTTCGACTTCGTCCTTTGCTATCCCAATCTCGACCTGAGCTTTCCGCATGCTAGATTCGAGCTCAATTATCTCACTCGCATTCTGGCCATGCTCAAATTCAAGCTTAGCCACTTGTTGGGTTCGGACTTCCAGGGCACTTTTTAGCTCGGTCATCTCTCTGGAATCAGTCTCGTCCTTTAGCGACATTCCACGACCTACGATAAGCACCTTTAAAGCATGAGCTGTTTAGTATTAGAAAGCCAGTAAACATGACCTTATACTCTAACGTAACGAGGAAACTTACCTTCAATGCTGGGACTGAAGTGTCCTTACTCCTTCCTCGAGCTCTGCATCTCGGTATTTGTGCACAAGATCAGGCATGAGGGAGAAAACTTCCCCCCTCAACATCTCAATGATGTTCTGCTGTGACATCATCCTCAAGGTTGACGAGTACAGCAGTTGGCCTTGCAACACTCACTGAGGTCCTTGTGCAGGCCTCGACCACTTGAGCTCGAGATTGTTGGTCGGGTGTATCACCTGGCCCTTTCTCACCTCGGTGTATGTTCTCGAGGTCTCTTCTTCCCCTTTAGTGACCTGGGGCCTTGGTTTGTAAAAATTTGGATTTTTGGCTTGTCGCCAATCTAAATGCTTGAGGATCGAAAGTCACGTCTCTAGAAAAATGACAAGTCGTTAGCTCGATGAATGGTCTAGATTCAATGATGAATAAAAAACAAAGAAATTAAACCCTCTCCTCAAGTCCTTTCACATTTTGCTAGATCGAGCATGTCATCGAAGTTATAACACAAAGGCTTGAGACCCTCCAAACTTTGCCTATCCCTTTCTTAAACTTCAAAATAGGCTTGTCCCTCGTTAAATCGAGTAGCATTTGGGATAGTCCACCGAGGACCAAAAGGGTGATCGGGATCTTGAGGATGACTGAAAAAGTATTTCTGATTCCAACTCTTGAGGGAGTTCGACATTTTGGGATCCTAAACCTACCTCGAGTTGACAAATATACAAAACAATTATAGCCCAGTAAGGACTTAAGCTCGAACACCATACTAAGGAGGTCGAGCCTGGGACATATGAACAAATACCTACAAGCTATAAAAAAATAAATAATCATACTCGATGCGTTGGGAACGAGCTGTCCAGGGCATATGTAGTGTTTGACCAAGAACTCTATGAAGAAGGGATGAAGAGGCAATCTAAACCCTCCCTTCAAAGTATCCCTAAAAATCACTAACTCTCATTCCCGAGCGCTAACTATGTTATCCTCGGGTCCCGGGGTCCTAATATCACACTTTAGCATAATCTTGAACTCCCTTGTTATAGATATTATCTCATGCTCTTTGTATCGACCTCTAAGCTCGGGGTAGTTCAGAAGCGGCCTAGTATCTAGAGGAATGGCCATCGGGATTATAGAATGGCCAGTATCCTCGGGTGCTGAACCCGACCCCGATGAACTATCCGAATACATCTTTAAGGAGAAAAAAACTAAATTATCTAAAGGGAACTAGCTCTTACCTTAAGCCTAAACTCGAGGTGGTCAGTGGAGTGTTTGAAGAGTGAAAAGTGAGGTGGGGTAGGGAGTATTTATAGGATTTTGGAGAAGACGAAAGGTCCCTCAATCCTGGCCCTCAAACTTAGCCACGTGGCAATCATCTATAAGGGATATTCATTAGCTCGAAGATTGAGGCCACGTGTGACCCTTTTTGTGGGACCGTTGCTATCTCACAACTCCTTAGCCAAATCCAAAGGCTGATCAGTCTTATTTCAAGGGTGATAAGACCTATTCCGCTGATATGTCCTATTCTAGGGCTTATCAGTCTTATTTCAGGGTTTATCATCCATATATCAAGGTTGATCGGTCCTATCTCAAGGCTGATCAGTCCTATTTTAGGGTTGATCAGTCCTATCTCAATCTTATTTTTAAGGCTGGTCGTTCTTAGCAAAAGTTGGTCGCTCTATTATGTTGCAATGTACATCACATCCCCAAATCTCGAGCGCGAGCCTCTGACATGGATGCACGTGGACTACTAATGATCCCAATATAGGCACAACCCCAACCATGTTGACCCGAGGAGCAATGCTGCACATCCCACCAATTTTTGCATTTACATCCTCGGGCACTTGAGCTCGGGGCACGTGTATCCTCGAGCACATAAAGAAAACATCCTCACCACATTGATCTCGTCAAGATATCTCCTCGGGAACAACATTCTCGTTAGCTTGGGACCTCTTCAAGGTCATGTCTTCATCTCGAACCTAGCAAACTCCGACCTAGCATGACTCTCCTATATGATAAAGTTTATCCAATTCGAAGGTGTTTGAGTTCTACTATAAATATACTCCTCTTTCTAAAATGATTCTACCACGGAAGTTTTATCTTTATCCAAATGCATTGATGGTACAATGCCAATCATGTTCAAATTTCTAAGCATGGTAGAATTCCTAGGGATTTCAACAACTTAATCCTACCAGGAATGCACTACCTATCTCTATAAATACAGAACTTCAATTTATTATCTAGGTATGTTTTTACATAACTTTCAGCATACATTTTTCACGAAGATCAACTGCTATAGAAGTTGTATAATTCTTTATTTGTCAAGAAAGTATAAAAAAAGGAAAATGCTATGTGTACCATAAGGTACACATAGCACAACTCATAAAAAAATTAGTGTTGAAATCAACTCTATTTAAAATGCAAAATTTTTAACTTCTGTGATCAACGAGTTACATCCTATCAATTTTATATTGATTTGCACAAATTTTTAACAGATCATCGAAACGGTACAAAATTCAGGTTTGTCCAACTTTGAGTCTTTCACATATATTTGCATCAAGCACAATTTAAAGGAAATTGTTTAGTTCTTACAATAGATAATGACAAATCTATATATATTTATATATGATAAAACCATTTAATTTTAAGAGTTTAAACTTTAGATAGCAGAAAACGTGTTTATTAATATTTGAAACAAGTGCACCTCTTTATTATTATTATTATTATTATTATTATTATTATTATTATTTTGCTGAATTATTTCTACAGACAAAAGTAAATAGTGACAAATCGTTAAATATTGATTGTTATTTTCATATTAAACAACATGAGATCTGTATCGTAGACACTTTTTTCTATTTTTGAGAAAATAATTATTGACCGTCTAATTTTGAAACAAAATCATTGTATACATATCATATCACGTCTAGTGAAATAAAAAAATAATAATAATTTACTTGCCTACTGAAGATCTATAACATCCACTATTTGTACTAAAAGTGACGATGGAATAACTAGGCTTCTCAAAGCAATGGAAAATATCGAGCTAGCCCGACTCACGGCATAGTAGACTTGAGCCAAGGCTTGGGTTGAGCCCAATTTTTGGACGATGGCTCAAGCCTGAGCAGACTCGTAATTGCCAGTGTCACAGGGCCATGTCCTGCCTGCTTTTTGCAAGCAACTCGCAATTGTGCTGTAACGGTCGTTTAGAGTTTCTCCAAAAAAAAAAGGGAACCGATTCAACTCGAACTTTTTTGCCTTGAGCCGAAAGCTCGGGCAAAGCCACGAGCCTAGCCAATTTTTCATCGAGCCAACCAAGTTGCACACCAGTCGCGAGTCGGCTCGAAATGACTCAAGATAACTAACAAAAGTTTATATCATTGTCTTCTTTATTACATTTTCTAAGAATAATTAACCTACCAAATTGAATAAGTTCATAGTTTTTCATTCATGATTTAGGCACAATTTTCCTCTTTAAATATTTATTTGTTGGCCATGATTTCAAATCTTCTTGCTATTTGGCCATGATTTTGATTCTCTATAAGGATGCGTAAATGCTATTTAAGCAGTGTCGGTCCTGTGATTTCGGGGTTCGATGTGAACTTCATAAATTAGGCCCCTCAAAATTATAGTATGCATGCAAAATTTATAGGTGTATTATGAAACCAATTATTAACTTGTTAACTTAAAACTTTCCACCGTCACGACTCACAATCCCGAACAAAAATGCATCTGCCACTTACATAAATATTATGTACACATATTTACAAAAGATATGCATAGCACGTGATGATTAAAATTAAAGGGCACAAGAAAATTGAATAAATAAAATGAACATGAACATTAAGAAACATTAGCAGACATTCTTCAAAACATTCGTTCTGTAAATAAGCAACCAATATTGTTGTCCATGCAACCACAATTTTAGATTGCAAGTCGGTAAAAAAAAAAAATTGCATGGATGAAATTTCACCCCATTTTCCATACATGTCTATGACCGCACTACCAACAAACAGATCGAGCTCAATACCAATTTTAAGCATTATACAATGAGTTTGTTGGCCCAATGTCAAATCACCAAGGCAAGCACAGAGTCCAAAACTATTAACATAAGTAATACTATCCCACTCCAAATACTCATATTCTACTGCACACTTAAAAACATAATTATACGTACATAAATATAATTTAGGTGCCCAATACAAAACCTACATAGCCCCTTTCACATCCAAGCACATTGAATACATGGATACAAGCGCATTTGTAACATACTGATGGAAAATCAATCCAGGCTTCAATGCATAACCATGACACTGTTGTCCCTCACTAGCAACACACAATGATATTTGTACGAAACAACCGTGGCCAATATGTACTTATTCGGGTACAACTTGTCCACTTTTACCATATTCCTGAACAACCTAATAACTTCATAGGCTAACCTATAATGCAAATACCTAGTCATCAATCCATTTGCGCATTCTATCAAACAGTTGGTGAGCAATTGAAATTTCACTGCACTTTGAGTACGTATTGATCAAAGAATTTCTCTCGATTACGTGATCACGTGAATCTTTTTTGCATGTGAGTTTCGGGTTCTCTCTCGCTCGTACGAACGCACAGAGGACAGACAAGAAGGAAGGAAATTAGCCCATATATCTGATTTTTTCCATTTGAAAAAAAAATAAAAATCTGAGGGCCCTTTTAAATTGGGCCAAGGCAAAGGCCTTATTTGTCTATGCCATAAACCGAGTCTGTATTTGAGCATGAGTGTGCCTTTGATGAAAACAGTTAAATTCATGTGAAAGAACAAGCAGATGTTTAATGAAAGAGCTTTGAATTTGTTCAGAAGAATCCGTATCAATAGGATCGTGCAGAATCTAGAAGAGTTAATCATCACAGTTTTAGTACCGTGGAGGACATTCAGTTTGGTACAATACCTTTAGGAGCTCATAAATGGTCAAATTTGAATAATACAGCTCAGTGGAGTTTAGAAGATATGGGTAATGCCACTTTGCCACCATCACCTACGGTGCTATTGTATTCAGTTGCTACATATGGACCTAGTGGAACAAGGTATGTAGATGCTGATTTAGTTGAGCACGCTTTAAGTGGAATAGAATGTGTACAATTTAGTAAGGGGCCTTTTGTAAAAGCATTTGGTTTTAATTCTGCTTTGGGGTGTATTACAGTCCATTTTGATTAATTTAAAATCATTATGATTTTTTGTGAATCTGAGGTAATTCTGCAGAGTAGTGCTTGAATTCATTGGAATAAGTTGAATATTATGTTTTGTTGGAGAAGTTAATTTTTTGGTTATTGTTGAAGAAGTCAGTTCATTCCTTAGTGGAATTCGTGTCAGTGTGGATATTGTTGGAATTTGGGTATGACCCGAATTCCTTTGTTGATTTGTTGAAATAATTAAAAAAAATTAATTGAAGTTCACGTCATTAATAATTCAAGTTTGGAATGCTATTGGAATCTTATATCAAGTTAAAGTTTTATTTTGGAAGCCCATTGGGAGTTGAAATTTATATCGAACTTGAAGAGGTTGACATTATAGATCGGGAAGAAAAGTCGTCGCATTTTTGCTAGCCTATCGCTAATTGACCGCTCGAGCAATACCTGTAAGTTTTCTCTCGATACTTGGTCGACCGCCTGTTGGCCGTCTAGTGCTCGAGCAACGGACCCGTCGCTAGCTTATCGTTCAAGCGACAATGTTATCCGGCCCAAGCCTATTTTACTTTTTAACACGTTTTTTGCATTTTATTTCAACTACAACTCATCTATTAGGGTTTGTACGTCTTCCTACATAGTTGTCTACATATACTTGACTCTTCTCTACAATTTTATAAGTGCGAGATATATAATTACTAGGATATATGATCTATTGTAATCTTCTCCATTTCTTCATTATTATTGAGACAATAAGATCTCTTAATTCATCTGTCATATTCTTGTTTTCTTTTATTCTTTTGTTCTTGATCTAATACCTCATATTTTGCCATATAACTTTAACATCTCAATCCAGTAATAGGTGTCACAATAAGTGGTATCAATCCTAACAATAACAGAAACAATTATGTCTGAAGCAGATCATGGTTTACACTATTATTTACATTTTATCACGTGATATTATACTATTTGACAATTTAAAAAGAAAAATAATTTTTTCATCCACTTATTTGTTGACAACAATGATAACGCCAACCATGATGTAAAGAAATGTGTATACAAATGGCATAGTTTTAGTCATGTTTGATAGGGATTAAAATTAAATGTTTAGTAAATTTTTTTATAAAAATTGATGAGATGTGTGGTTGAAAAGGCGTGGATATATAAAATATATTATTAAAATTAATTGTTAATTTAAATTAAAATTAAAATCTGAATTTTATTTTTTACGGAACAGGGGTCGCATAATAAAAATCAGACATACAAGTGCTTGGTTACTGGATCCGGTGTTACTTAACGCTAATTTTGAACACCCAGGATTACCTTTTGTTCGACCAATTATATTCTTTGCTTGTTTACGAATAGATAATGGCAGCAATTTGGAACCCTTTTAGGTACTTTGATTAGTAATTGACTGCTTAATTCGTGTTTATTGTCAAGACAAGGCGTTTTGCCCGCACCATTTAGTGCAATTTTTAGAACACCGATTTTTACTTCTTGTCATGCATAATTCATCCATTTCTTCTACCGTTTACAAACCACGTGATCAATCATGTTGTTGCTCATTTCACTAGCCGAGTTTTTTTTATTTAAATAATACTTCACCTTCTTGCATTGACATATATATGTAATGCAACGTACTTAATTTTTATGATTATTAATGTCAGTTTAGATTATGTGTTAATAAGGATTGATCTCCTGATAATCAATGCTTAGTTTATGTTAAACAATTACATCACATATTATAGTGTACTATATTACCGGATACTTAGCATAAGCTAAATTTAGCATAAACTAAGCACCAGTGCTTTATTAGGAGATCAATTCCGATATATTAATATTGTATTTACTACTTAATTTATGTAACTATCTTTATCATGACTAATTATACTTTTTTTTTCTAAAATGGAATGTGTCTTAAATGTTCTAGACGATGGACGTGACTATTAGTTTAAATTTAATAAAAAAATTTAGTGTAAATAAAATTATGCCAACGTACATTTATTACGTTCTTTTAACTTCTTTTGTTTCTGTATTGAACTTGGACATATTTCTCTTTACAATAAGTGTATTTATGTATAATATTATTTATTTTAAATAAATAAACTAAAATAAATTATTTAATAAGTAAAAAGGGAATAACTAACAGGTCTAACAATTTTGCTACATTTGAATTTAACGTTAGTTTTACATTGTTGTAAAGTGGTAACTTTTTATAAATTGATTTAAGAACGTTTTAAACAACCAATGATGAAATCAAAATTTATACATAAATTCACCTCCATAACGTAATATCCATTCTATGCTTCCACTCCGGAAATTTGTTTGAGGGCTATTATTTTGGGAAAAAAAAATGATATTTTGAATAATAATTTTTCATAGAATGTGTGATTAAAAAGTAGGAAAAAAGTTTTAAATTTAAGTGCAAAAATATTTTATTATGCCTTTGTTTGATCCCGATTATTTTCAAAAATATATTTCTCTCTTATTTTCAATTTCATATTCTTTCTATAAATTATATTACACGCAAATCTAAAATTTTTATTTATTTTTTAACAATTCATTCTTCATAAAAATACTATTCCAAAAAGCATTTTGAAAAAAAAAAAAAAAATGGAGCTCAAATAGGCTTATAGAATGTATGATTGAATATGAGTATGCAAATTAAAAAAAATTGTTTTAAAGGGAGATAGACATAGGCTAAAAGTTGGTGATAAGGTATGGAATTTCAATAGTATTTAGTTCATATTTGTCTATCATTTTTTAGGAACTTTTTTATTCAAAAACTCATTTTTAACCACATATTTTCACAATAAAATACTTTGCACATAAACTAAAAAAAATTTCTTATTTTTTAATCATATATTTTCAAAAAAATTATTATTTTAAAATTTATTTTCCTAAAAAAACTTTTTTTAACGTACATTAAATCGGGGCTTTACTGGATTGTTGAATTTTATATTCAAAAGAAATCATGACATTTCGCATATGTTTGGTTTTCTTTTTTTTAAAAAAAAAAATTCATTTTTTAACTACACATTTTTTATAAAATAATTTATGTGTAAATCGAAATTTTTTTTTGTCATAAATTTTTCTAAAAATTATTGTTTTAAAATATATTTTCTCAAAAAATGGGTAAATGTGTGTACTTGTACATGTATCGTGTATATAGCGTGCGTGCATCAACATGGGCGTGCGTGCATCAACATGGGCGTGCGTGACTCTGAATAATTGTTCTCTGTATTGGTATGTGTGCCTGCATCTGAATGTGTACATATATGTTTGTACATAAAAAGGCGTGCATGTATAATTATGCTTCTGTATATTAATATTTTGAAAATGGACGGGATGTCGATTGAAAAAGATCGGGGTCAAAGTTCAATCTGGGTCAAACAAACATTGAACAGATTAAAAGTAATAATATTTATCATCAATAATATAGTAACTCATTATTACTCATATTTCTCTATTTTTCTTCTTTTTTTCATAAAAATTGAATTACATAATCTTATTATTTTATATAGATTATCACATTACTGATATTATATTATCATAATAATGAAAAACATTATTCCTAAATTAAATATAAAAATACACCACTAATTATAATGTATTATAACTTTTAATATTACTAATTTGAAGTAAGAGCATTAGATTTGAATCACATTTTATTGTAAGAATAAGTTTTGAAATAGTAGATTCGTGGATGATGTGTGGTTAAAAATTAAAGAAATTTTTTGAATTTGTTTATAATATTATTTTATTGAAAAATCTATAATTAAAAAAAAAAGAAAAATGTATTTTGAAAATAAATTTTGCTATATACAGACTAGTACACCCTAGTGTACATCCCCTCACAATAAAGAGTCATACCTAATAAAAAATCGTGACCCCGTCATGGGGTATATCATTGGTGTACATATAGCAAAACTCTTTGGAAATAATAGGAATTAAACAAAAGCTAAATATAAGTACATGTTTGTTAAAGATTTTTTATCATATAATTTACTTTCAAACTTCAAAAACTAATGATCAATATTTTAAAATAATTGAAATTATTTTTGCCTATATATACTTTCCTAGGACCATTTAAGATTTGCTCAAATGATTTAGTTGTATTTTTGGCAATTCCTCATCGAAAGTTCAATAAGGAAGTGGAAGGAGAATCGCCTTTAAAAGTACAAGCAGTTGGAACAAATTAGAATTGGGCTTGTAACTACAAAGTATAGGCCCATCAAAATAGTTTAAAAATTAGAAGAAAAAAAAAAAAAAAAACTTTATTAATTGGTAAAACCGTAGCTAGTTTTATGGTTTGTTGATTGAGTTTTTCTTTTCTAGTTAATATAGTACGATCAGATCGAATTTGAGATCGGTTCACGATTTTCATAACATTGGTGTTATATATGTAAAAGGTGTCCATCTACACACACACACGTGTGTGTGCGTGTGTAAACTACTAGCCAATCTTATTTTCGATAGAGACAATTAGCAATTTAATCCAATTTTAACCATTATTTTCATATTCATAATAGTGCGAAAAAAAGGCCTGACTCCAAGTTGTTCAAGAATAAAGATGTTGAGTTTCTCGATCCTTTGACTTACAATTAGTCGTTGGGCATGGAGGATGGGAAAAGAAGATAAGAGCCATTCATCTAATATCAGCCTAGAAGTTGAAGAAAAATTTATTCTCCATAAAGTTAGAATTTGATTGATTTAGCCCTCCCTCAAGTGGTATATCCTTG